>CM077163.1:1944598-2095933 GCA_039583875.1 Platanthera guangdongensis
GGAGTGGTCCCCTTTAGCTTGGATCATTTATGTAGATGTGGCGTTCAGGCAAGAACTCCTCTGGGGCAGGAGTAGTTCTCATTAATCCAAATGGAATCAAGCTGGAACATGCTGTAAAATTCTCCTTTCCACAACAAACAACTAGGCAGAATGTGAAGCGCTCTTGGCTGGCTTTAAATTTGCAAAAGAATGGAATTGAGCATGCGCATGTCATGACAGATTCTTTTGTGATGGCCTGACAGGTGCTTGGCAACTTTGAGACTAGGGAGCCAATGTTTAAGAAGTATCTAATACTGATCAAGGAAGAGATTGGAAGATTCAAAAACTTCATCATTGAACCTATCCCGAGGACGCAGAATACGGAAGCAGATGAGTTGTCGAAGTCTGGTCTCCCTTCAGGAGGGATGACCTCAGAACTCTTTCATCCAGCAGTAGAGGGAAGGGAGTTGATGCATGTTGATCAGCATCCCTCTTGGATGGATCCGTTCATACTCTATCTGTCAACGGGAGAATTCCATCAGTTTATCAAGGACAAGAAAAGATTCAAGATTAAAACATCGTATTACTATCTATCTCAGGAATTCTTTACAGGAGACTTTTCTCTCGCCAATGGCCAGGTGTGTGTTAGAAGAAGTTCATGCCGTGCTTCAAGAAGTTCATTCTGGTGAATGCGACAGCCATTCAGGAGCAAGGACTTTCTAAAAGAGAATTCTACGACAGAGATATTTCTGGCCCACAATGAAGAAAGATGTTTAGTCATATGCAAAGAAGTGTGTTCAGTGCCAAAAATTTGCTCCGCTTTAGCTTCAGCCAGCCCAGCAACTCAAGTCAATCACAACACCACGACCCTTCGCAGTTTGGGGATGGATCTTCTCGTTCCCTTTCTCATGGCGAGCGGGCAACGACGTTTCATCTTAGTTATGATTGATTATTTCAGCAAGTGGATCAAAGCTAAGACATTGACAAAGACGACGACTCAGATAGTGAAAAACTTTGTTTGGGGAGAGATAATCTACAAGCATGGAATTCCGATGGCGATCATCACAGATAATGGGCCCCAATTCAACAATGAAGAAATGATCAGCTTCTGTAATCAGATCGGAACAGAATTGCGGTTTTTGTCAGTTCATCATCCTAGAAGCAACGACCAGGTTGAAGCAGCCAATAAACAAGTTCTTAACCTGCTTAAAGGAAGTTGGGCTGACCAACTCCCTTCAGTTCTATGGACTTTAAGAACGACACCTTCATCGGCCACTGGAGAAACCCCCTTCAAGCTCTCTCATGGTTCAGAGGCTCTTATCCCAATAGAATTTGAAGTTCCAACCCCAAGAGTCTCGCTTGCTGGACAAAGTTGGGAAGATTGGTTGGAGATCAACAACGAAAGGATGAAATGTAGTTTGGATCAATTGAAAAATTCGGGATGAAGCCGCCATCAGGCAAGACGAGGTCAAACGAAGGGTGGCTAGGTTTTTTGATAAGAACATAAGGGTCAAACACTTTTTGATGGGAGACCTTATTCTAAAGAAGGTTGATACAGCCGCAAGAGCTGACTCAGTAGGGAAGTTGAATTCGAACTGGGCCGGTCCATTTATCGTCAAGAAGGTTCTAAAGAACGGTGGATATCGACTACAAACTTATAAATGGGAAGACATCTGGACTCTGGAGTAGAGATGACCTGAAGAGGTTCTATTCTTGAATGATGTTTTCTTCATTTGTACTCATTCAATGATTATATCAATAATGAGCCTCCTACTGACATTTTTCTTTGTCAAGTGATTCTTTTCTCTCTCTATTGGTAACTTGAAATTAAGGATCACTTGATCAGGAGACATCGCCGGGTCCAGCTTAAACCCCCACCAGAATCGTTGTCATTGACGTAACACCACGATGACCACATGTTGCGGGGAGATTTCGCACCGTGTAGTGGGAGCTTGCAGATTCTCGTGTGGAGGACTTCTGGATTACGGATATCGTTACAGCTTTGATGATCTTTCTGGGAAAGCAAGTTGCCCTGCGCACACCTATGCCCATTGATCACCTTAGTATGTGATCCTCGAACACTCCTTGATACTTTCAAGCAGTGTCTGCAGGGGACCCACAGTCAGGTCGATCTCTCTGAGGAAAGCAATGCAGCTTTATGTGCACCTGCTCAATTGATCAACTTGGTTTGTATCCCCTGGCAAGAGAGCAGTGTACCCTTTTTCTCTAGTTATTTGAGTTTACAGCTTTTGTGACTTCGCTAAGGAAAACAATGCAGCTCTGTGCGCACCTGCCCACTCAGTCACCTAAGTCTGTAGCTCTTTTCCCTTTCTTTGCAGATCGCCATTCTTGGTTTCTCAAGCCACGAGATCAACCTATTTAAGTTTACAGTTTTTGTGACCTCGTTGAGGAAAGCAATGCAGCCCTGTGCGCACTTGCCCACTTGGTCATGTAAGTCTGTAAACTCATTCTCCCCAGTCCCTGAATATTGATTCTACAGGCCGCAGTAGTCGCCCAAGGCATACAGATCTGGTGATCTCTCTGAGGAAAGTAATGTAGCTTTACGCGCACTTGCCCAATTGATCGTCCTATGATGTATACTTCGAGCGCGGATAGACTTTACTATCCGCACAAATCGTCTTATCGGCATCTTGTGTGGCAGATAAAGTTATATGACAAGGTATTCAAATATAATTCTGGAATACCTGGATTCATTCTATGTGATCTGTCATATTAGTTAAAACGGATTACAGTACTACTCTAAGCCCACACATGACCAATGTCATTATATTATGCGATCTCAGCTGCTAAGCTTACTGATTCCTGCGGCTTGGTCAGTCAATTCGCGTGATCTCAAATGCCCCTTTTTCTCAGCTCGCAAATATTAAGATTATCAATATGCCTTGCGATATCAATTAATAATTGACATTCTCTATCCAATTGGTTCACGAGCTGATTTTATAAGGAATTTATGTGGTCTGATTCCAGTAACTCTGACGGCCTGGCAAATCAAGTTGTGCGGTCCGGTTTTCACCTATATAACGTAGTGTTAACTAGTGCGGTCTGATTTTCATTAATTCTCGGGATAATTTTTCATCCTGTGGTATTAACTAGTGCGGTCTAGTTAGTGCGGTCTAGTTTTCACCGCGATATGGTGTTCATAAATTTTTCGGACTTCATGAAATGACATTCTAAATCATCTCTTATGCAAGGTTCAGTCATTGCGGACAGAGCTTTTATCAAGTTTCAGATTCTGTTAGCAATAAAAATTTAGCTCATTCAAAAGTTTACTATCAAGGCGACCTAATTGATAGTTCGAACCGGATTTCAAAAGATAATGCGAACAGACTGCCAACATCATTATAGTATCTGACACAAGTGATAACTAAAAGAATAGAAGTGAACAAAATGACGAACTGGAAAAAATATCATTTTCATTACATTCAAAAATTATTTACAATGTTGAACTTGCGCGGTTTACAAAAAGAGCCGCCAAGCCTTTACAAAAATAAAACAAGTTACAACATTAATCGGAAGATGGTTTTAGTTTCTTAGCCGCAGGAACTCCGTCGGGGCTTGCTGATCCATCGTCATCTTCAAAGGGTGAATACCCTTCAGAAGTGCTACCCCTGCCGCCAGCACTTTCACTTTCAACATACTCACTTGGAGGATTCACATCATCAAAACTGGAGTCCTTTGATGCGGAATCCGTGGACTTGTTTTCATGTCCGGCATGGCTGGAGCCTTCACCAGCGACCTCCCGAACTTCATCGTGCTCGTCCTCTTCAAACACAATTTCTTCGATCTCTTCAACCTCGTCTTCTTCTTCGTCCTCCGCTCCAACCTTGGCCTTGCCCTTGGACGCGTGCTCCATCGATGCAACTTTCCTTTTTAACTTAGGAAAGAGCTCGACAAAGGAAACGTCTTCGACGCCTTCCTTAGCATGGTCGAGCTCGATGAAGCGGGGAACTGTGGCCTCGACGCTCTCCTTCACAAAATGCATCACTGCGACCTAAAAGACCGGGTTCTCGATGTCATAAGCCATCGGGAAAAAGGCAAAGTAAAATCAGGCAAGTCGGATTAAAAATGCCAGTTCGGAGTGAGTACAACTCTTATCGATTCTTTCTCCTTCAGCTGTGCGACCTCAACCCCGAGCTGCTTGTTTCTCTCCCGAAGTTGTTCGTTTTCTTTGGTCATGCCCCTTAGTGCGCAACCCCTGAAATGGCTTGTTCCCAGGCTGTCCGCATGAGCCTGCGCTTCTAAGTAGGGAAGGTCGGCAGTGGGTACCTTTTGGAGCTTGCGCAGGTTTCTTTTCCCATACATGACGGTACTCGCAACGTGGGCGTGGCGAGTAAGCCTCGCTGACTTCCAAGAAGGAAGTGTTGTTGAGACGCGGACTTGTTTGCTCTTTCGATGCCATTGCATCATCCAGTTTCCCCGCAAATCCTTTTGGTTTATTCCGAAGTCGTGGAGGTCGAATGTTTCTGAAGAAGAATAGTCCGCCGCGGGATCATCTTCTTCTCCTCTTTTTGGCGACTTCTTGCTTCCTTTCCCTCTGGATAAAGGTTAGTCCGCCTGGAGTCAGCGGAAGGTTAGCCGGAACATCCGAAGTCGCTGAAAGAAGAAGTCAGTCGGCCAGGTGGAATTAGAAAGAATATGCGGACACAAATTTAAGACCGCAGAGTTTACTCACTCTCCTGACGGGCTAAGACGTCCAAGCTCGGCAACAGTGGAAGATAGTAATCAATGTCGAGCCTAGAGCCTTTCAAAAAATCAACAATCTTCTCCTGTGTCCGACAGCTTAACGCTTCTGAATTCGCTATCCGCCCGTTCTTGCGGATAGGTGTGTTCTAGGCCCAGGTCGCCTTCGAACATCAGATAGTGGGAAGTCCAGTTGTGGACTTTATTCTGCAGGTTGACCATTTTCAATCCCCTGCATTAGAAGTAGATAATTCCTTTGTATGGTTTGCCGCCAGAGGGAGTGATGGAGCGGACAGAGAATATCTTCCTGAAGATGTTAAGGGAGAAAGCAACCCGCTCAGATCGCCGGTAGGAGAGATAGATGTAGATCACAGCTATTGTGTTGGGCGCGAGCTGGCCGGGAACTACCCCGTATTGCTCGAAGATTTCAGCGATCTCCCACAACAACGAGAACTTGAATTTGTATGCGAAATGGTCAATTGGGATGGCGATCTAGTTCTCCAAGGAAGAGTTAATCTTTTCACGGTCTAGCGGTAGGCGGGCATGAACCGGCGAGCTCGCCATGTATCCTTCAATGCATTCTTTCAGGTCGGCCTCAGACAGCTTGCATTTCTTATGGTCAGCAGCATGGAAAGCTCCTGCGACATCAGTATGTGCGGACACCATTTTAGCAGACCGCAGGGACTTCTGCTTCGGACGCATTTCTTGCAATGATCTTAGAATGAAGTCTTATTTATAGAATATATGGCTACCTATAACCAGCCAGTCCGCGCGGTTTAATCTAACAATCCACGCGGTTTAATCTAACAATCCGCACAGTTCGCGGAAATATTTCCAGCTGCAAGTCTGCAACAAAAACTTGCGGTTAGCATTGACAAATCACTAACCTCACTCGGGTGGATCTCTCACGCGTTTTATGAATCGAACCCGCCACGAATTTTATGCGACCTCAAGCCGAAGTTACACGCAACAATTTATGAAAATACGGTAGTTGAACGTTTGACGACAAGCTTAGGATTATCTAAAAGAGCACATAAAAATAGACTAAGTAGTTGGAGCGGGAGTACCCAAAGGGACGCCGAGAACGTTGGTCTAGACCAAGCCAGTCGAACGCGGGAGAAAAGGCAGTCGGGCGGATGATTGCCCAGTCGGCAATCGGGCGAGCAACGGGAGTTCCGGAACAGGTGCTGAGGTCGACGGAAGTCCCACGCGACAAGAGTGACCGGCGCCGGAAATAGGAGGCGAGGTCGACGGCGCCGGGCGACTCGAACGCGGCCTGGAGCAATAGCGGGATCCTTCTTCCGACATTCTGGACGGGCGGGATGTAGCAAGAGCACGACGGCTTGTAACTGGAGCTTTCGAAGGAGGAGATCGACTAGGGCAGCGAGTGGGGTTCACCGACAATACAAGGAGAATGATTTCTGTTCTCCTGTATCTTATTCCGGATTGCTTTTCTTCTTGTACGAGCCAAATAAATAGCATAGAGCCTCCTCCTTTGGCATGAATTGACAGCTTGTACATATTTGATTTCACTAATGACAATTATATGATTTCCTTCTTAATGGCGTGATTTTTTGGGGAATGAAAGATATGGCCGGCTAATCTTCATTCAATATTTCCTAATACTATTTACTCCTAATTTAGATTTATGTCTTCCCTAAATAACCTAAGCTTGCTGTTAGCATCCTAATTATTAAATTACCAGACCTTTTTATTAAAGGTCTCATCGGACGGTCAACTCAACGAGTTGAAAATAGAAACGGTTACATGAAATAAGATTAAACAAATGCAAAATAAGCGAAACAAAAAATGCAAAAATAGATGACGCTAAGATGCGTCGCAGAGCGCATCACATAACCACCGTAACCACCTCCCGGTGGCTATAAAAGGAGCCTCAGGCCTCCTCATTTCTCATCTTTCTCTCATCTGCTTTTTTTCTCCTCAGGCCAGAGCTCTGTCAGATTCCTCCTCCGTGTCACCTTCGAGCCACCGCCGCTCCACCAAAAATCCGCCTAAGCCCTCAAAGGAGAGGCGAGAAGAAAATTCCTACTGCAGCAAGTGTCTGTTTGCCTGCAACCCCCCAACAAGTAACCTCACGCGGAGTAGCCTGTTGCTCACCTTGAGTCTAACTCTATCTCATCTCCAAAGTGTAACGAGGAGCGGCCTGTGACCCTCAATTCTTCAAGCAAGCTGTAACCGAAAGCAAATAGTGAAATTCGACTGGCACAGATCCGTAGCGTGGTTTTTTACCCGGTTGAGGGGTTTTTCTACGTCAAAACATTGTGTGCATAATCTCTCTCTTTGACTGTGTGTGCGCTCGACCGTCCCGTGGGTTAAGACGGTCTAAGTTAATCCGGTCCGACCGGGGCGTCGAGTTTGGCTGCAACAATAGTGAATTCCATAGAAGAATTATGCACTATGGTTCTCAAAGATTTAAAGAAATCCTTACCATTCTTGCAACTAAATCATCTATTTTGACAAGGGAAAACGTTAATGACATACTTGTGCAGTTCTTTGGTTCAGGAAAAAAATTAGCTCTTTGATCAGTAAGATAGGAAGATACATAGATTAAGGCTCTGTTTGGTGCCGCGATGCGATCATGAACACAGTGGTTATGAACCGTCGTTCGCGAACACCCGACCTCACCTAAGGAACTTCATCCACAATTATGTTCAAAACTAGTTTTCTTTTCTTGGTGGCGGTCATAACCATTGTCATGCCCAGCATACATTCTATGACTAGCATTTTTGTCCAAACTCACCGCAGCAAAAACACCGCGTTGTTTGGCACGGGTGTATCAGTCGTGAACGCGGTGGTTATGAACCATCGTTCGTGAACGTCCAACCTCACCTAAGAAACTCTATTCACTTTTATGTTCAAAACTAGTTTTCTTTTCTTGGTGGCGGTCACAACTGTTGTCATACAAACATACATTCTATGGCTGTGGTGTTTTTGTCCAAATTCACCGGAGCAAAAACGACGTGCTAAACAGAGCCTAAGATAGAAGAAAGAGAATTTGATTTACAGAATCACTGGATTTCCAATCAGATTCTCCCTATCATTCTTTCCCGCTCTTCTCGCGATAACAACCTAATTTTTAAGGCCCATCATTTTTTCCTCTTCTTCAATTCATTCTTTACGCAAATAATTTTTGCTCCTAATGGGGATCTAACAGTCTGTCCTCTGCAGGTGTTTCATGCACTTTAGAAGTGCAACATGCAATTCCCGTTCTAAAGAAAGTATACGGAGACAGCATGCGTAAAGTGTTGCATGTTGGCCCCGACACGTGTACTGTAGTGAGCAGGCTGTTGAAGGAAGATGACACTGAAGCTTGGGGCGTGGAACCGTATGATTTGGAGGATGCTGATGGAAACTGCAAGAGTCTTGTACGCAAGGGGTTCGTGCGTGCCGCAGATATAAAATTTTCTTTGCCGTATAGGCCAAAGTCATTTTCCCTGGTAATTACCACCGATACTGTGGATTACTTAACCCCAAAGTACTTGAACAAGACCATCCCAGATCTGGCAAGGGTATCGACAGATGGTCTAGTTATATTTGCTGGTATGTTCAATTCTTCTCTTTGATATATTATTCCTCAAGCGTTTCTCAAATTTTTTTTTTAACTTAGCCGTTTTAGTTCGATCTCACATTCACCTTAACATTCTCATTTCTATCATACTCAACTTGGATATCAACGTCAATTTTTCCCAACCTTACTCTCAATTCATACAACATAATCGCTTAATTACAGTTATATACTATTTAAGCATCCATAATATCTCTTATTGTATGATACTTTTTTTATTTCATTTTCTATTTCTTATCATCAAATTGAAACTCAAAAAAGTTTGATCCTTACTATTGTTATGGTTACGCGTGCCGACGGGACACGCACACGCCGATGAGACGCCGTGGCAAGTCCGCATGCGGAGGGTGACGATGATGGGTCCGTCCGGAGGAGAGCCCGAAGACGTGCCGCTGACATAATTATTGTATTTGCATTTGTTATGTTATTTTCGCTTAAGCTTTATTTTCGCATTGCTTTCGTTTTCCACACTCCTGCACCTATAAAGGGGTGTGTTGTACATTTTTTTGATTATGTTTGGATGTATGGAATTTAGGGTTGCTCCCTTGGTTTTCTTCTCGTTCCCTCCTTCCCCTTCCTCACCTCCACCAGCCCTCCCCCTTGCCGGATTCCCCTCGGGATCGTATTACCTATACTCTATTTTCCTATAATAGATGTGAAGTGCCTATAATATTGATTAACGGTGATTAACATTACGCTCGTAAATGGATGGCCAATTCATATTTGCTAATCGAGTATCCTTATCTTCATACTGTTAATATTACTTTTTATTGGCTTCCATGGACGTGTCATATGATCATATCTTTGACTAATTTCATGCCCTTAATGTTTGTACAGTACTCAGATATTTGACATTTTGAGGTTTTATTGGATCAATTGATCCAATTCACCATGGAATTAAGCCTCAAAATCTCATTGTTTGTCGCAATATACTTCAAAAGGAAACAAATACCGTGCTATGTTATTTTCTGAGAATGCGAGTGAAGCGAAATGAAAAAAAAAGGCTTGAAAAACTCCAATCAATGGTTTTGGATTAAGAAACAGCCCACATTTTATCAATATCTCCGTCTTTTAGGTTGAAAAGGGCAAAGACAGAGTATATGGAGCTTAAATTTAGCAGTACAAGAAGGATGGATGGCGTCATTATTAAGTTGGGTGATCAAGATATTTCCCGTAGTGAATGTTTTAAGTATCTTGGATCGATAATTCAAAACGACGGAGGTATTGATAAAGATTTGACACAGAATCCAAGCGGGTTGGTTGAAGTGGAGAGGCGCGTCAGGGATCTTATGTGATCCTAAAGTACCATTAAAACTCAAGGGAAAATTTTACCGTACTGCAATTAGACCAGCGATGCTCCATGGTTCTGAGTGTTGGGCAGTGAATTGTGTACATGAGCAAAAATGAGAGTTACGGAGATGAGAATGCTTAGGTGGATGTGTGGACACACGAAACAAGATAAAATTAGGAATGAATGTATCAGGTTTTAAGACAGGAGTAGCACCAATTGCAGAGAAGATGAGAGAATCTTGACTAAGATGGTTTGGACACGTACAAAGGAGACCACTAGAGGCACCTATTAAGCGTTGTGAGAGTCTAGTCACTGGGCATGTTAAACGAGGGAGAGGTAGACCAATAAAGACTTGGAATGAAACTATATGAAAAGATATGATGTACTTAGACATTAATGAGATTATGAAAAACGATACGGCACAATGGCGACAAAGGATCCATATAGACCAATAAAGGCTTGAGTGTTGTTGTTTAGATGCAAATATCATCATAATCTTCAATAATCTTATCCAGATTATTTGTGGTCTGCTCTATGAACTTAACATTTTTCATTAATCTCTCTCAATTGCTGCCCAATCTACTAAACCTAAATCTCTCTCGCTCTCTCGCTCAATTCATTTAATTGTTGTATTTCCTAACCGTTATCTTATATGTTGAAATCATTTAAGTCTATATTTTGTTATCTTATTTTTAATAGATGTCATTCAAATAATTTCTCTAATATGGTTCATTATTTGATGTAAGGATTTGAATGAAACTACAAGGAAAGACATGATGTAGTTAGGCATTAGTGAGATTATGACTAAAGATAGGGCACAATGCTCACAAAGGATCCATACAGACGACCCCACTATAGTGAGATAAAGACTTGAGTGTTGTTGGTTCATTCTTTAATTTATCTTTTCTATTTTGGCGCACATCATACTAGTATTACCATTTTTATCGCACACAACTTACTCCGATGTAAACTAATTGCATTTTATCAAATTTATATTTAATTCTCCATGATATATTTTATCGCATAGTACTTCGAAGACAAAAGGGGAGCCTTGGCGTACCGGTTGAGGTGTCGTCGTGTCACCTTGAGGTCACGGGTTCGAGTCCGGAAGTAGCCTCTTGCAAAAATGCAGGGTAGGGTTTGCCTACATTTCACCCTTGTGGCGGGATCCTTTACCGAACCCTTGCTGCGCGGGGATGCTTTGTGCATCGAGTGCAGGCACAATGGCGACCAAGGGTCCATATAGCCGCCGATCACGCTATAGTGGGATAAAGGCTTGAGTGTTGTTGTTGTCATTGTTGTTGGTTCATTCTTTAATTTTTACCTTTTCAATTTTGGTGCACTATCATATTAGTATTACCATTTTTTTCGGATGCAACTTACTCCTATCCAAACTAATTGCATTTTATGAAATTTATATTCAACTCTCCATGATATATTTTATCGCATAGTACTTCCAAATAAAAGGGGAGCCTTTGCGCACCGGTTGACGGGTAAGGTTTGCCTGCATTTCACCCTTGTCACGTGCCCCCCCCCCCCCCCCCCCCCCCCCCCCACACACACACACACACAGTACTTCCAAGTCACCTACTATGTTAACCATTCAACCCTGAACTCTATCCTCTGTATATTTATTCTTTGAAGAATCTTATCAAGATTATCGAGTAACACAAATGTTCGTTCATTGCCCTTGTTTAGGCTATCCTGGTCAGCATAGAGCTAAAGTTTCTGAGCTACCAAAGTTTGGAAGGCCGGTAAGACATAACATTTCTTCTTTTTTTTCCCTTCATTTGTCTAATTTATTATTATTAATTTGAGGTAAAGTTAATGTGACGCCTATATTGAAGAGAAAAGACATTTGACCCATTGTAAGTTTTAAAAGGACTATTGTGACCTCTATTTTTTCATTACGCAGACATTGGACCTCTTACAAAGTCTTTCACCAGGAGACCAAATGTCTTGGTAATGAAAATTTAGAAGTCACAACAGTCCTTTTAAAACTTACATGGGGGTCAAATATATTTCCTCTACAATATAGGGGTGCCGCCGGTCCATTACCCTTCTCTCTATTCAAGGAAGTAAGGTCTCGTTAACTCTAATTTGAGTGCAATCCAAGACAAACTTCGATCATTTATTTCGATCTCCTTGGAATAGATTCATATGTATATATGCACGGATATCCGCATTCATCTGATGTTGAGCTAGCTCGATCCTATCTAGGGTTGCGTTTGGAGCGGCTTACTGCAGCTTATTTGGTCTGGTGAGGTTGGACAAATATGTCATTATCATAGAATGTAAGTTTGGTATCACAAATGTTACAAAAAAGAAACTAGCTTGAGGCATAAGATTTTGATATGACAATGACATTTTTGTCCAACCTCACCGGAGCAAATAAGTCGCGATAAGCCGCGCCAAACACAGCATAGGTTGAACTCATTTGAAGCTGGATTCAGAGCCAGTTTTGGCTCATCATTCAGTTCAACGGCTTGGGTCGAAGCCATTATACGTACCGCACATTTGTTTGTTTACCACGTAAAATGAAATATTCTAATGCTTCTCAATATTTCCGGGGAAAAGGCGAAATCTCGGAGCGCTTCATGGTGGCTAAGGTACTTCATTTCGGCCGGCCTGAAAGAGAATGAAGCCGCGACGAAGAAGTTTGAACAGGCGACGACCAAAATGTCCTACAAACCTGGCTGCCAAATTTTCCACCTCAGTTCATAGCTTGATTAATCCACAGCAGCTTCAAAGTTTCAGTTGTTTTGATCACTCTTCTCTCCCTTAACGTTCTAGTTTTCTTGAACAAGCATGGCCATATTATTTTAATTGTATGATAATTTATTGTTATTATTTATCAGATGCTCACTTCTCTGCTGTTTTGTGATTTTTATTGCCAGGCCCATAGTAATCTTTTTCTTATATATATATATAGACACAGCACCTCCGGGTTCGCCCGTGCTCGCTGACTCTTAGCGAGCTTTGTCTGTATTCAAGCGGGTTGTGTCCGCATAGAAATTTGAGCGGGTTGTGTCCGCTCCTTCCGCACGGCCTGCGCCCGTATATTCGCAACATTATTTCCAAGTTCTTTAATTTTTGAAGTGGGTCTCACCCCTCCTCTCCTTCGCTCATGGCGTTGGTCTCACTCATTTATCTCCCCTCCTTTTCTCTCTCCTCTCTCCCCTCATTTTCTCTCTCTATCTCCACATTCTTCCGCCGCCTCCTCACTCCCCCTCTATTTCTTTATTTTTTGAGAAATATTATATGTTCCGTTTTTGACGTTATTCAGGTTGTGGATATATGCAAGCCAAAGAATTATTTGTATAGGTTAAATTTCACAGGTCAAATTCAAAAATCAGCTTTTATAATTAATCAAGTGAAATAAAGCATTCTTAACATAGAATTAAGCACATCAATAGTTCATAATTTCACAATAAAAGCAGCAAAATAATTTAAACTTAAAAATTTGGATTGAAAATCTAAAGAATTTTATAATTACATAAAGAGTTTTCAAGTAGGATTTGACGGCGGATGGAAGGTGAAGGAATTCAGACAGAGTTCAGGCGGAGGAAGCAGAGGAGAGCATCGTTGAGAGAGCCATGACGGATGGAGGAGGAGATCATGTAGTTCCAAAAGAATATGTTCTTTTTGGATATTCCGGTGAAGGTGGCGGCGGTGCGGGGACGTCGCGGAGGGGGGAGTAGATGTTGCGGTGGATGGCGAGAAGAACATCGGAAGAGCGGCCGAAAATGAGGAGAGTGGAGATTTGGGCAGAATGAAGGGGGGTTCTCGGCCTGCATATATCTTAAAAAAAAATTAAACTGATATTTGCGGTTTGCATACAATCAAAATCGGCCTACATATAACATTGCTCTCTTTCCAAGATACATTCAATCTCCTCTAGCTCTATGTTTCTCCCATTTACAAAATGGTCTTCTGTTAAAAAATCTGATTGAAAAATGATAATAGCTATGAACTTATGATTGAAACTTTATGGCTTTATTCAATACATGATAATAATTTTTTTATTAAATACATTTTTTGTGATTAGAAAAAGAAAAATATGTTGGAGTTTAAAATATGGATGGATGCATATATTATGTTGATAATTAAATAAAACAAAAAAAAAAAAACCAAAAACACTTAGGCTGCGTTCTTTTGTTAGGTTTTATAGGGAGGGAATTGGTTTTGGTCAAAACCCTCAATTTGTGGGTTTTGGAAATGAGTCAAAACCTTCCTCTTCTTGTTCGTTTGGAGAAGGTTTTGAGATGAACGAATTTACTGTTCATCATCTTCTCCAAAACCCGATGTGAAAAAGTTGGACATGGATTTGCTGTTGAAAAATTGGAAGCCGGAAATGCTTTGCTAGTGAGAAGCTTTGCTAGAAGTGGAATGCCGGTGAGAAGTTGGAAGTCGGAGAAGCTTCGTTGGTGAGAAGCTGGAATCCGGTGAGAAGCTGGAATCCGGTGAGAAGCTGGATGGGGGAGAAGCTTTTCTGGAACGCCGGTGCGAAGCTGTCGGGGAGAAGCTACAGTGTCAAAATCTTGCCAAAACCGGCCTAAAGAGGTGGTTTTTGGGTATAGAAGGAATTTTTAAAGAACAAAACCCATGGGTTTTGGGCCAAAACCAATTCCCTCTCCTAAAATAAGCAAACGAACACAAGAATTGGAGTGTCATGGGTTTTGGTCAAACACTTTCCTCCAAAACCCATAAGTTTTCCTTGAATGCCAATTCCTTCCTAAAAAACGTCAAACGAACAGCAGAATTGAAATTAAAGGTACCCGATTCCAATTCCTTCCTCCAATTACTGCGAAACGAACGCAGCCTTAAAGAGGATGGAAGGCCAAATACAATTATTACTACCACTAAAGTCAAGGTGAATATATTCCACTGTTTTTTGTGTAAAGAAAAAATTTATTTTAAAATAAAAAAAATAATTTAAAATCAAAAATAAAATATTTAAGTTTAAAATAAAAAAAAAACCAAAAAATATATAGTGTCTGAGCCCGGGTTCGAACCGGGGACCTCTAGTGTGTGAGACTAGCGTGATAACCGACTACACCACCCAGACATATGGGAAAGTTCAGTATTTGAGTTATCTTAATAGATTTATACCCTTTATTGGCACTAAGCTTCACTGATAAGTGAGATTTGCAAAGTGGTCTCTTTTGGCATGACTGCGGTGATGGCGAACGCGGCGGTTTTTTTAGATAATTATATGGAGGTTCATTTCAGCTATATGCAGGTCACACAATTTCATAACGATTATGTGCATGACAGATTTATACGAGTTCACCACTTACTATGATTTTTTAATTTGACATGCATTTATCCTTGTACTGCACATAGCTGAGAATTGCATGCATACAACATGACCCTTTTTTATAATGATTTTTAAATTTTATATAAGTATATTTCACAGCAATAACAGTTTAAGATTATGTTGTCGGAGATGGCGCCGCCTCTACTAGCAACGAGTCTGACATCACGAGCGCGACACTGATTATGTGAACTTTGACGAATTTCTCGAATTGATTCGCCCTTTTCTATCATGCATGGAGCCGCTGATTTGCACCATACAAATGCAGCATCATTTACTACTTAAGCAGCATACCATCAGCAGTGGAGTACGGGCAACATCTTTCACGAGCATGGGCACGGCGCATGCACCCTAGCACGGGCGAAGGTCGTTCACAAGGACGGACACTGCCCATTTTCATAAGAGTGGCTTTTCACGGGAGGGCCCCCGTGCCCCGTGCTACAGTACCTCAGTCACAACATTGTCCTGGCGTTCACGCCGCTCGCAAACTACTGCGCACTGTGTTTAGCCCGTCGCTCGATTTTGTCGTGTGCGCAGAGGTTTTCGAGCGGCAAGAGCACCATCACACCAAAGCAATGCATGACTGGGGTAATGTCACACAAAGCACCGCTCCCCTGCACTGTTTACGTGTCTAGTTATTCTATATTGTCTTACACTTACTTATTAAAGGCACAAACAGATCTTGAAGCATAGCCGCAATGCTAAAGACGCAAGCACGAGTTCGAAGAAGGCAAGACGCAACCACATTCGTTTTAAATAATCATCATCAAACATCCGTCCATCTTCTTGAACATATTATCCATATATACTACTCATTAATCATTCATTACAATCATTTATCTCTATTAAAAAATAAATCAATATGTACACTTGCATCATATATAAGTCTCAACAATTAATGATTTTTTTCAAAATATTAAATCATATAAAAACGATTGAGTTCTTACATTCTTTTTTACATTATTTTGAAATATATATATACACAACAAAAATCACACTTGGGCTTACTTTTAATGTCCACATGCACAAAAAAGACGCAAACCTCTGAGCCTGAAGTCCTTAGTTAAGCCTAGAGCCTTAAACGCGTTTGAGGCACGCCTTTAACAACATATGTCTCACGTGCGTTACCCCAATCTTTTTCTTTTTTCCCAATGGAATCCAAATAGAACATTCAATATCATTCAGATACCTCATTCATTCTGATGGAAGTAAAAGAACTGCTAATAGAAAAAAAAAGCTTCAGAAGTTATTGGGTTTAGGGTTATTTACGGGGACCACTATAGCTTGCACCCCTCTAACTTTCAAAATTACAAAAATCTCCCCCTTAATGTTTATTTTTCATCATAACATCCATGCACAAAATACCCTTGAAGATTTGGGGGGAATTTTTATGCATGAATGTTATGAAATATAAACATTAAGAGGAGGTAACTTTAATTTTGAAAGTTAGAGGGGTGCAAACTCTAATTACACAAACTTCAAAGGGAGCCCCCCCCCCCCCCCCACACACACACACACACACACACACACGTGTCTGACATGGGCCTCTGCCCGTATAGCCATGCGCGACAGTACCCGGCTGTCGACGGCGGGCTTTCGCCCGCCCCCGACGAGTCGTTGCGGGTCGCTTCCTTGGCCGGCGGCCGAGGCGGGGCGGCCGGCTCGGCCGCATTTTCGGTCGTGCGCCGGCGGCTGAGGAAGGGCGGCCGGCCCGACCGCCTTTTCGGTCGTGCTCATATATATGTGTGTATATATATATATATATATGTGCATATATATATATATATATATATATATATATATATATATATATATATATATATATATATATATATATATATAATATATATATATATATATATATCTATATCTATATCTATACTATTCTATAAAGAAAAAACAATCCTTGGTGCAACATTCGTAATACCTGTAATGCCCTCATTGTTTTTAATTAAAGACATCAAACTATGACAAAAAATTCTAATCTTTTTTGAATATAATGTACTCATGTGTAACTTCATAAAGAATTCTCCATCTTTATGTCTGTCAACTTTACTTGCTTGCTGGGAATAGTATAGATATATGCTATCAAAGTCTTCTCACATCAGCTCATCTTTCCCAGCAGCTTTATGTCCATCAGCAAACTTTATGTCCATCACTGTACAACCCCGTAGCCGGGCGAGTGGGACCCTCCCCAAATATCAGCCTAAGGGGCGTGTTGTGGGCGACGAGTTGGTGCGACCCTGTTCGGAGGCGTGCGAGTCCTCGTGCGTGCGTATGTGCGCAGGTTTCATGCGCATATGTATAGCATTTATATATATATGTATGTTATATATATGATATTATATTATATTATATATATATATGATATTATATAATATATAGAATAGGTGATATAGATGGGATAAAAAAAAGAAAAAAGAGAGGAGGGGATAAGAAAAAGCCAGCGGGGGTACAGGAAACGCGGCAGCAGAGAAGAGTTGGGAGCAGCGGGTTTTCTTTTTCCTGTTCGGCTTCCCCGCTAGGGTTCGGCCAGGGGCATGGCCGACGCCGCCCCGCTCCCCCTCTCTCCTCCTCCGCCGCCGCCCAAGCAAGGCAGCCCGAGCCCCGCCCCCTCTCCCCCGATTTGCTCTGCACCGGCAAGCACAACCCGAGCTCCCCGCATCCTGATCTCTTCCCCGCTGTCGCCTAAGCAGGACAAGGCCGAGCTCTACTCCCCCTCTATCGTCGCCGGCCATTAGGGGCCGCCCGAGCTCGGCTCTCTCTCTCTCTCTCTCTCTCTCTCTCTCCCGATCTCTTCTCCCGTCGCCGGCCAAGCGAGGGCCGACTAGAGCCAGATCGGCCACCGGCACCGCCAAGAGCAAGATCCTTCCGGAGCAGGAGGTGGCCGAGCCCTAGCCTTTTCTTCACCGTCGGGAGATGGTGTGAAACACTATGAAGGAAATGCAGGTCTTCATATTCAAAAGCATGGAGTTAATCACACTATAATCATCATCATTTCTGCTGTACTTGGACTTTGTCTACTTGCTTCTCTTATGACATGCATATATATATATATATTGTTCAAACAAAAAAGAAGTACGATCCCTCAGAGAGGAGATGCTGTCACGACCCAATCGACTAAGAAGACAAGTTTCAGCAGAAAGTTGGATCGGGAGGATCTGACATTGTTTATTGTGGAAAGTGGAATGATGGGAAAGAGTTCGCAGTAAAAGTTCTCCCAAATGAATCCTACCAGGGCATAACCGCCTAGAGCAAGGTTGGCCGAGCCCTAGCTCTCCTTCACCGCCGCGGCCGCCTGGAGCAAGATCGGCTAGGGGCTTCTCTCCCGGCACCGCCGTCAAAACACGCGTCAAGGGTAACGATGTTTCAACTTGGGCATGTGAAGCCTTCAATTTCCATATTCGCACGGAAGCCCCTCTCCACCAACGGGTGGGGGGAAGGGAGCTCCCCGACGGGTTGACGTGTACGTCCCCGCAGTTAATTGCATTAGCACCCGGAAGCGCGAGTACGGGTTTAGGCATGCTGTGTGAAGCCCATCCGGACGTGTGAGCCAGATTGGTGATGTTCTGGGGTTCCCGGAGAAGACTCCGAGGAAGTTGTTTATTTGATCGTTTGCAGGGAATGCGCGCCACAAGCCCCAGAAAGGGGGTGTGCGCAATATGTTCGGCCAGCTTATATTAGCCGACCGATGACTAGTTGGCCGCCGCTCGTCGAGACGTTGGCGTACAGGTGTTGCAGTACCAGGCGGGGAGTAGCGGGCTTAAGCCCAAACTTGTGCTGGCCCTCGAAGGCCTTTTGTTTATATTTCCGGCCTGCGAGCCGAGTATGGAATTTATATTCCTGTAATATTTTTTAATATCTGTGATGCTCTGTGGATATGCGGTTTACTCCTGTCTTGGGCGAGCGGCGTGTTCGTGAACCGCTCCCCCCGTGTGGGCCCCGAGGTATAGATGTCGGGAAGCCCCTGATGGCCCGTTGCCATCCTTTCAGAGTAGCGGAGTTCTGCTATTGGCGACCCAATTGGGGCTGCGTAGAGTAGGGCGGCTGGGCGGTTTGACGCCAATAGTAAGGCAGGCGGGGAGCATTTTACATAGACCCGAGGTGGCACCTCTAGTTTGGGAGTGGATCTCGAGATCCTCCTTGGATGTTCCGGTCGGCCAAGAGAGCCCTCCGAAGGTGCCTTAGCTCAGCCCTTGGCTTGGGAGGGAAGAGTTGGTTAGTCTTCCGGGTATGCGGCGGGTCCTCCACGCTGAGACCTTGGGTCTGTCCCTCGTGTTCCTAGTCTTGTGCCTAGATCGTTCGCTTGAGGGTAGTAGGTGCGCGGTCACCCCTTCCCCAAGGGTCGAACTCCACGGGAGACCGGATTTCCGGTTTCAACATTTTGGTGCGGTGAGCGTGGAGAGTGACCAGCACAGAAGAACTCAGGCGAACATCATGGCTATAGAAGTGGAACCAGGTGACAACCAGGGTCATGCGTTGATGCTTTGTGCGTGAGGTCCTCGTACTCGGAGTTGTCCCCTCCCATAGCTGTTGTTTGGATCCCATAACATTTGGAGTAGGATTTGCACCTATTTGAAACGCTTCTGCCTATGAAAACCCGTGTATCCCCACTTATTACATCGACGAGAAGCCTGAAGGTTCTTATCTTCAAGATCGAGTAAGTGAGCAGCTGAGAGGTATTATGAGCCGGGGGGACCGGAAAGGGTTCCCTCCCTAGCGGTAATATGTTACCTCTTCCTTGTAATTCAGTAGCGGTCAAGTTTTCTCTTTATTACCAATTCGCCTCGAGCTTCTGAGGGCTTCAAGGGTTAGCCTCGCGATCGACTCCGGAAGCCAAGCGTCCAACCCGTTCCTTTTAAATAGCCTAGTTCGGACGATGGGACGGTGCCGCGGGACTTTAAGCGCTATTGTAAGACCGAGCCTCTGCACTGACGGCCGAGATCAGCTCCCCCCTTGCACGCCGGCCTATGTCCTCCCGATCGCACCTCTCCTCCGACTAGAGGAATTATCAGGAACGAGCCTAGACGCTAACCTCCCAGATTTGATAAAGGGCCGATCTCTCCAAGCAATCACATGTGACGTGGCGGAAAGTGATCTTTGTCATTAGATCAGGATACGAAACGTCCAACCCGTTCCTTTTAAATAGCCCAGTTCGGATGATGGGACGATGCCTCGGGACTCTAAGCGCTATTGTAAGACCGAGCCTCTGCACTGACGGCCGAGATCAGCTCCCCCCTTGCACGTCGGCCTATGTCTCCCCGATAGCATCTCTCGTCCGATTGGAGGAATTATTAGGAACAGACTCGGACGCCAGCTTCCCGATTTGACGACCTCCAGATCATCTCTCTTAGGAATAGAATGCGTCCTCCGTTTGTAAAAGCATCAGTGTAGTTAACTCTCCAGCACCTCTTAAGTAAATAAGATGTCTCCATCTCGAGCGAAGTCGAGTCGAGTAGTTTTGGACCCCGAGCAGATCCCGCTGCCAGGCTCTCACCTAGCTGGCAGGGCCGGACGTCACTCGGTGTCATCTGTGGGCCTCGAGAAGATCCCGCTGTCAGGCTCTCACCTAGCTGGCAGGGCCGGAAGTCACTCGATGGCGGTTGTTTTGGACCCCGAGCAGATCCCGCTGCCAGGCTCTCACCTAGCTGGCAGGGCCGGACGTCACTCGGTGTCATCCGTGGGCCTCGAGAAGATCCCGCTGTCAGGCTCTCACCTAGCTGGCAGGGCCGGAAGTCACTCGATGGCGGTTGTTTTGGACCCCGAGCAGATCCCGCTGCCAGGCTCTCACCTAGCTGGCAGGGCCGGACGTCACTCGGTGTCATCCGTGGGCCTCGAGAAGATCCCGCTGTCAGGCTCTCACCTAGCTGGCAGGGCCGGAAGTCACTCGATGGCGGTTGTTTTGGACCCCGAGCAGATCCCGCTGCCAGGCTCTCACCTAGCTGGCAGGGCCGGACGTCACTCGGTGTCATCCGTGGGCCTCGAGAAGATCCCGCTGTCAGGCTCTCACCTAGCTGGCAGGGCCGGAAGTCACTCGATGGCGGTTGTTTTGGACCCCGAGCAGATCCCGCTGCCAGGCTCTCACCTAGCTGGCAGGGCCGGACGTCACTCGGTGTCATCCGTGGGCCTCGAGAAGATCCCGCTGTCAGGCTCTCACCTAGCTGGCAGGGCCGGAAGTCACTCGATGGCGGTTGTTTTGGACCCCGAGCAGATCCCGCTGCCAGGCTCTCACCTAGCTGGCAGGGCCGGACGTCACTCGGTGTCATCCGTGGGCCTCGAGAAGATCCCGCTGTCAGGCTCTCACCTAGCTGGCAGGGCCGGAAGTCATCCCGCTCGATGGCGGATGGCGGTTGTTTTGGACCCCGAGCCCGCTGCCAGGCTCTCACCTAGCTGGCAGGGCCGGACGTCACTCGGTGTCATCCGTGGGCCTCGAGCAGATCCCGCTGCCAGGCTCTCACCTAGCTGGCAGGGCCGGACGTCACTCGGTGTCATCCGTGGGCCTCGAGAAGATCCCGCTGTCAGGCTCTCACCTAGCTGGCAGGGCCGGAAGTCACTCGATGGCGGTTGTTTTGGACCCCGAGCAGATCCCGCTGCCAGGCTCTCACCTAGCTGGCAGGGCCGGACGTCACTCGGTGTCATCCGTGGGCCTCGAGAAGATCCCGCTGTCAGGCTCTCACCTAGCTGGCAGGGCCGGAAGTCACTCGATGGCGGTTGTTTTGGACCCCGAGCAGATCCCGCTGCCAGGCTCTCACCTAGCTGGCAAGGGCCGGACGTCACTCGGTGTCATCCGTGGGCCTCGAGAAGATCCCGCTGTCAGGCTCTCACCTAGCTGGCAGGGCCGGAAGTCACTCGATGGCGGTTGTTTTGGACCCCGAGCAGATCCCGCTGTCAGGCTCTCACCTAGCTGGCAGGGCCGGACGTCACTCGGTGTCATCCGTGGGCCTCGAGAAGATCCCGCTGTCAGGCTCTCACCTAGCTGGCAGGGCCGGAAGTCACTCGATGGCGGTTGTTTTGGACCCCGAGCAGATCCCGCTGCCACGCTCTCACCTAGCTGGCAGGGCCGGACGTCACTCGGTGTCATCCGTGGGCCTCGAGAAGATCCCGCTGTCAGGCTCTCACCTAGCTGGCAGGGCCGGAAGTCACTCGATGGCAGTTGTTTTGGACCCCGAGCAGATCCCGCTGCCAGGCTCTCACCTAGCTGGCAGGGCCGGACGTCACTCGGTGTCATCCGTGGGCCTCGAGAAGATCCCGCTGTCAGGCTCTCACTTAGCTGGCAGGGCCGGACGTCACTCGGTGTCATCTGTGGGCCTCGAGCAGATCCCGTTGTCAGGCTCTCACCTAGCTGGCAGGGCCGGAAGTCACTCGATGGCGGTAGTAGTGGACCCCGGGTAGACTCGCTGTCAGGCTCCCACTAGCTGGCAGGGCTGTAGGCACACCTGGGGGGTAAGGGAGAGAGTTTGGAGTTTGGAGAGAATTTGGATATTTTGCAGGACCCCGAGTGATGCTCGGCCCCGGGTAGACTCGCTGTCAGGCTCCCACTAGCTGGCGGGGGTGAAGGCACACCTGGGGGGTAAGGGACCCCGAGTGCTGCTCGGCCCCGGGTGGACTCGCTGTCAGGCTCTCATTAGCTGGCAGGGGTGTAGGCACACCTGGGGGGAAAGGATTAGCTCAGCGTGTACCAGAGGATACGGCTTTGTTGTTTCACGATATGGCGAGAAATTATGTACTTGTTGTAAGTATTGGTATAAGGGCAATTCGATAGCAGTGAGCCAAAGGGTGTCGGGTGATTCAAAAGGTTCAGAAAGGTCGTGGAGAGATCGATGCTCCAAGTGCAATTTTCAGTTTTTCTCAAACTTTTTTTTCGGGTCGGCTCCCACTCGCCGGATACGTTGGGTTGGATGATTCTTTCCGAGCTTGTACCAAGCTCGAAAAGAGCGGGGATTGTGTACAACCCCGTAGCCGGGCGAGTGGGACCCTCCCCAAATATCAGCCTAAGGGGCGTGTTGTGGGCGACGAGTTGGTGCGACCCTGTTCGGAGGCGTGCGAGTCCTCGTGCGTGCGTATGTGCGCAGGTTTCATGCGCATATGTATAGCATTTATATATATATGTATGTTATATATATGATATTATATTATATTATATATATATATGATATTATATAATATATAGAATAGGTGATATAGATGGGATAAAAAAAAAAGAAAAAAGAGAGGAGGGGATAAGAAAAAGCCAGCGGGGGTACAGGAAACGCGGCAGCAGAGAAGAGTTGGGAGCAGCGGGTTTTCTTTTTCCTGTTCGGCTTCCCCGCTAGGGTTCGGCCAGGGGCATGGCCGACGCCGCCCCGCTCCCCCTCTCTCCTCCTCCGCCGCCGCCCAAGCAAGGCAGCCCGAGCCCCGCCCCCTCTCCCCCGATTTGCTCTGCACCGGCAAGCACAACCCGAGCTCCCCGCATCCTGATCTCTTCCCCGCTGTCGCCTAAGCAGGACAAGGCCGAGCTCTACTCCCCCTCTATCGTCGCCGGCCATTAGGGGCCGCCCGAGCTCGGCTCTCTCTCTCTCTCTCTCTCTCTCTCTCTCCCGATCTCTTCTCCCGTCGCCGGCCAAGCGAGGGCCGACTAGAGCCAGATCGGCCACCGGCACCGCCAAGAGCAAGATCCTTCCGGAGCAGGAGGTGGCCGAGCCCTAGCCTTTTCTTCACCGTCGGGAGATGGTGTGAAACACTATGAAGGAAATGCAGGTCTTCATATTCAAAAGCATGGAGTTAATCACACTATAATCATCATCATTTCTGCTGTACTTGGACTTTGTCTACTTGCTTCTCTTATGACATGCATATATATATATATATATATATATTGTTCAAACAAAAAAGAAGTACGATCCCTCAGAGAGGAGATGCTGTCACGACCCAATCGACTAAGAAGACAAGTTTCAGCAGAAAGTTGGATCGGGAGGATCTGACATTGTTTATTGTGGAAAGTGGAATGATGGGAAAGAGTTCGCAGTAAAAGTTCTCCCAAATGAATCCTACCAGGGCATAACCGCCTAGAGCAAGGTTGGCCGAGCCCTAGCTCTCCTTCACCGCCGCGGCCGCCTGGAGCAAGATCGGCTAGGGGCTTCTCTCCCGGCACCGCCGTCAAAACACGCGTCAAGGGTAACGATGTTTCAACTTGGGCATGTGAAGCCTTCAATTTCCATATTCGCACGGAAGCCCCTCTCCACCAACGGGTGGGGGGAAGGGAGCTCCCCGACGGGTTGACGTGTACGTCCCCGCAGTTAATTGCATTAGCACCCGGAAGCGCGAGTACGGGTTTAGGCATGCTGTGTGAAGCCCATCCGGACGTGTGAGCCAGATTGGTGATGTTCTGGGGTTCCCGGAGAAGACTCCGAGGAAGTTGTTTATTTGATCGTTTGCAGGGAATGCGCGCCACAAGCCCCAGAAAGGGGGTGTGCGCAATATGTTCGGCCAGCTTATATTAGCCGACCGATGACTAGTTGGCCGCCGCTCGTCGAGACGTTGGCGTACAGGTGTTGCAGTACCAGGCGGGGAGTAGCGGGCTTAAGCCCAAACTTGTGCTGGCCCTCGAAGGCCTTTTGTTTATATTTCCGGCCTGCGAGCCGAGTATGGAATTTATATTCCTGTAATATTTTTTAATATCTGTGATGCTCTGTGGATATGCGGTTTACTCCTGTCTTGGGCGAGCGGCGTGTTCGTGAACCGCTCCCCCCGTGTGGGCCCCGAGGTATAGATGTCGGGAAGCCCCTGATGGCCCGTTGCCATCCTTTCAGAGTAGCGGAGTTCTGCTATTGGCGACCCAATTGGGGCTGCGTAGAGTAGGGCGGCTGGGCGGTTTGACGCCAATAGTAAGGCAGGCGGGGAGCATTTTACATAGACCCGAGGTGGCACCTCTAGTTTGGGAGTGGATCTCGAGATCCTCCTTGGATGTTCCGGTCGGCCAAGAGAGCCCTCCGAAGGTGCCTTAGCTCAGCCCTTGGCTTGGGAGGGGAAGAGTTGGTTAGTCTTCCGGGTATGCGGCGGGTCCTCCACGCTGAGACCTTGGGTCTGTCCCTCGTGTTCCTAGTCTTGTGCCTAGATCGTTCGCTTGAGGGTAGTAGGTGCGCGGTCACCCCTTCCCCAAGGGTCGAACTCCACGGGAGACCGGATTTCCGGTTTCAACAATCACCTCCCATCAGCAAGTTTTATGTCCATCAACAAGTTTTATGTCTCATCAGCAAGCTTTATGTCCCATCAGCAAACTTTATGTCCCATCAGCAAGCTTTATGTCCCATCAAGAGTTACTTTGGGTTGATTGTGCACAAAGTTTACTTTTGATTTCACTTGGAGAAGCTATATTTTTATGCATATGATTCAGATTGCTCTTAACTTATATGATCTAATTTGAGCATTGAAATTTGTTTTGCATGTGATATTGATTTCGAAAGTTTTATTTTTAGGTTTTAATGTTTTGGGAGATGTGAAATCAAGTTCTCAAATATTTGTCACATTATAAGATTTAAGGTTTTGACAAAGATCGCATCCATGACAAGTGTCGCCCACACGACAAATGTCGCACCCATGACTAATGTCGCACCCACGACAAATATCGCCCCCGTGAAAAGATACCGCCCCCACGAAAAAGATCGCCCCCACAAAAAATGTCGCCCCCACCGTAAATATCGCCCTCACGGCAAATGTCGCCCCCACGGCAAATGTCGCCCCCACGATAAATGACGCCCCAACGACAAATGTCGCCCCCACGATCAATGTCGCATTCACGACAAATGTCGCCCCCACGACAAATTTCGCCCCCACGACAAATGTCGCCCCCACGACAAATATCGTCCGCCACGATCAATGTCGCCCCCACGACAAATGTCGCCCCCACGACAAATGTCGCTCCCACGACAAATGTCGCCCCCACGACAAATGTCGCCCCCACGACAAATGTCGCTCACACGACAAATGTCTTCCCCAGGACAAATGTCGTCCCCATGACAAATGTCGCACGCACGATAAATGCAGCCCCCACGACAAATGCAGCCCCCACGACAAATGTCTCCCCCACGACAAATGTCACCCCTACGACAAATGCAGCCCCCACGACAATATATATATATATTGTTTTATATATATACGAGCTTCTTCGCATGCGCTGCGCCCGTGCTTTATATATATACGAGCTTCTTCGCATGCGCTACGTCCGTGCTCGATGCGTCACTGCGGGTTGCGCCCGCCTATGAGAGGGTTGTGCATGCACCCGAAATCTTTTTTTTTACAAAACATATACATATGAGTACTTAAAATGACCTCAAAAAATATAAATTGTTATTTTTATTTTATAAAATTTTGTAAATTTTAATCTATAAAAATAATTTATTACTCCTCTCTCTCTCTTTATCACTCCACCCTCTCTCTCTCCTCTCTCCCGCCCCCTCTCTCCCTCCCCCTCTTCTCTCTCTCTCTCCAAATCCCCTCATGTTCTCTCTCATGATCCAATGACTAATATGCATTCTATGGTGCCTCCAAATACCTATATTCACTTATATATATATATATATATATATATATATATATATATATATATATATATATATATATATATATATATATATATATATATATATATATATATACTATTCTATAAAGGAAAACTTTCCTTTGGTGCAACATTCATAAAGCCTAATATACCCTCAATCTTTTTACTTTAATACTAACATAAATTCAAGAAATATTCAAATACATTTAAAAATAAAGGTTACTTATGTAATTGCACCATAAAGCCACCTCCAAAACAAAGCTCATAGCAGACAATTATGAGGCACAATGTCCCAAAAAACATCATGTCAAGTGCTCTCATTACACCCTATCAGCTGTCAGTTGCTCTCATTACTAATATATATTTATATATTATATATATTTATAATATATTATGTAATTGCACCCTAAAGTCACCTCCAAAATAAAGCTGATAGCAGACAATTATGAGGCACAATGTCCAAAAAACATCATGTCAAGTTCTCCCATTACACCCTATCAGCTGTCAGTTGCTCTCATTACTAATATATATTTATATATTATATATATTTATAATATATTATATAAATATATACTATATCATATTGCATAGATGCGAAGCCCGCCGGGGGCGGGCGAAGCCCGCCGGGCGCGGGTGAAGCCCGCCGCCGCGACTGGGTACTGTCGTGCGGGGCACGAGGGCCGGAGGCCCGTTCCTGTCACTCCCACGACAAATGTCGCTCCTACGACAAATGTCGCCCCCCACGACAAATGTCACCCCCATGACAAATGTAATCACCAACAACAAATGTCGCCGCCCACGACAAATGTCGTCCCCACGACAAATGTCGCACCCCCGACGAATGTCGCACCCCCGGCGAATGTCGCACTCCGTCAAATGTCGCACCCCGCCGATTGTCGCACCCCGGCCGAATGTGCCGAGGGTCGAAGGCCCGTGCCTGTCACTTGTATATATATATACAAGCACTTGTGCACGGGAGACCTCGTGCGGAGCGGCGACATTGGTTTGGGGCGGAGACATTTGTCGGGGGGGGGGGGGCGACATTTGTCGGGGGCGGGGACATTTGTCGGGGGCGGGGACATTTGTCGGGGGCGGCGACATTTGTCGGGGGCGACGACATTGGTTTGGAGCGGGATAATGGTCGGGAGCGGCGACATTGGACGGGGGCGGCGACATTGGGAGGGGGCGGCGACATTGGGCGGGGGCGGCGACATTGGGCGGGGGCGGGGGCGGCGACATTGGCGACGGCGGCGACATTGGGCGGGGACGGGGGCGGCGACATTGGCGAGGGCGGCAACATTGGTGGGACGGCGAGTCGGGGAATAAGAAAAAAAAACTATACAAATTTGTAGGAAAATAAGAAAATTTATGATCAAATGACAAAAAAAACCATACAAATGAGTACAGGAATAAGAAAAATGAGGGTATTTTGGCATTAAAATGTTACACCATGGTTGAAGGGTATTTTGGGGAGACTAATGTTACACCATGGCTCTTTTGGAGTTTGCTTATAGTATAAAGATATATATATATATATATATATATATATATATATATATATATATATATATATATATTACTATTATAAGCGAAATGTTGTGCTCGATGCGTCACTGCGGGTTGCGCCCGCCTATGAGAGGGTTGTGCATGCACCCGAAATCTTTTTTTTTACAAAACATATACATATGAGTACTTAAAATGACCTCAAAAAATATAAATTGTTATTTTATTTTTATTTTATAAAATTTTGCAAATTTTAATCTATAAAAATAATTTATTACTTCTCTCTCTCTCTCTCTTTATCACTCCACCCTCTCTCTCTCCTCTCTCCCGCCCCCTCTCTCCCTCCCCCTCTTCTCTCTCTCTCTCCAAATCCCCTCATGTTCTCTCTCATGATCCAATGACTAATATGCATTCTATGGTGCCTCCAAATACCTATATATATATATATATATATATATATATATATATATATATATATATATATATATATATACCTATATATATATACCTATATATATATATATATATATATATATATATATACCTATATATATATACCTATATATATTATTCTATAAGGAAGAAATCTCCATTGGTGCAACATTGGGCTTTCCAATTTTGCTCTTGCACCAAAGGGTGATTCACCCTTATGTCATGGAAATTGCGGCTGGGCCGGGCGGGTTGGTGCTGGCTTCGCGCGGGTGGGCGGGCGAAGCCCGACCCGGTGGGCTGGGGCCAGCTTCGGGCGGGCGAAGCCCGCCGTGGGCGGCTGGGTACTGTCGCGCTTGGCCGTAGGGGCGGAGCCCCGTGTCGGGCACTTGTTACTATTATAAGCGAAAAGTTGTCTTTGGTGAAACATTTAAAAATATCATTTATGCCCTCATTTTTATACTATAATCTATTTTTAAAAAAAAATCAAAATACAATGTCCATTCAAGTAATTACATTATCAAAAACATAGAAGTAATGATGAAAATCAATTTAAATTCAAATATTTTTTTTAGTAGAGCTCTTATACCTACTATGGTAGGTTGTCATTAGACATGTTAGCGGTCTATTCAAGGAAGGTTGTCATTAGACATATCGGTAGTATTTTCGAGAAGTTGACATTAAACCAATCAACTTTATTAAAGACAAAATTAATATTTTTAGGTATAAACGAATATTGTTTTACAAAATAAAAATTGAAATATTGATGTATATTTTTTTACGGTCATTTTGATTACTCATATGTATATATTGCGGGCGCAACCCGCTTTGATGCAAGTGCAGCCTGCCTTGATGCGAGCGCAGCCTGTAGCGACCCGTCGGGGGTAGGCGAAGCCCGCCATTGCCGACCGGGTACAGTCTCAGATGTCCATAGGGACGGAGCCCCGTGTCGGGCACTCGTGTGTGTGTGTGTGTGTATATATATATATAATTTTCACTGTTATAAGAGAAAAGTTGTCATTGATGAAATATTCAAAAATATCAATTATGCCCTCATTTTTATATTTTACTAACTTGACATATATTATAATTGATTTCAAAAAAATTAAAATACAATGTCTACTCAAGTAATTACACTATAAAAAATTTAGAAGTAATGATGAAAATTTATTTAAATTCAAAAACTTTTTAGTAACGCTGCTACATTTACTATGGTAGCTTGTCATTAGGTATGTTAGTGGTCCATTCAAGAAAGGTCATCATTAAACATATTAGTGGTATTTTTGAGCTGATAACGTTAAATCAATCAACTTCATTAAAGTCAAAATTAATATTTTTAGATCAAAACGTATATTATTTTACAAAATAAAAATTATAATATTTATGTATATTTTTTTACGGTCATTTTGAGTACTCATATGTATATGTTACGGGTGAAACCCTTCTTGATGGGCGGGCGAAACTCATCGTCGTCGGTCGGGTACTGTCACCCGTGGTCATAGGGGCATGCGAAGCCCGCTGCCACGGCTGGATAGTGTCGTATGGGGCACGAGGGCCCAAGGGCCCGTCCGATAATAAGAGGGGATAATTATTAATGATTACAAGGAGAGAATAGTCATCCTACCGTGTCATTGCTGACTGGCTTTCGCCTTTCCATCAGTATCTCTATCATGGTTTCAGATTGGTCGGCCGGTCGTATAATTAACATATATAAATAAATATATAAATAAATGCTCATTTTCAACCGCCCAAAAACTGCCCAGTGGCTTCTAGAAGGCGCTGGAAGTTTCTTCCACGGAATTATACCCTCCGTTTGACACGGCAGCGTCCCTAGCAAACGCAGTCGTTAGCGAAGGAACTTCCACTTTTATGTGTTTATAATGATGATATTTTTGTTCAAACTCAATTGAGCAAAGAAGCTTCTCCAAACAGAGTCTAAAGCTCTATTTGTTTGGGTGTTTCGTAACTTAGTTTTGGGCAAACGTCGCCAGAAGGAAGGTAAATAAATGAATCTCCGACGGCGTTTGCTCCGTTTCCACTCGCCCGCCTTAAGAAACGCCCCAAAAAGTTCCGTTTGGAGCAGCCACCTCCCCCCCTACGGTTCGAACTCTCTGTTTCCACCCGCCGGATCGACCCACCACCGCTAAAACAAAAGATAAGTTGGATGATTGCAAATCAACTTCTCATAACGCAGAATTAGCTCTCTCATTTGATTACTCATGGGGATCCGTTTGACGTGGCGGTGGCGGTCTTGAACTTGGTGGTTAAGAACTGTCGTTCATGACCTAACGAACTTCATCTACATTATGTTCAAAACTAGTTTTCTTTTCTTGGTGGAGGTAGTAACTGTCGGCATGACAAACACGTATTCTATGACGGTGACATTTTTGTCCAAACTGACCGGAGCAAAAACGCAGCGCCAAATGGAACTTAGGAATGTTTTTTTTGTTGTGAATTTTCTGAAGTTCATCATTTCTATTGAAGAAGTCATGTGAATATATATATATATATATATATGAATATTGAAAAAAATCTATAAACATGATGGGTGCACAAAAAAATTATAAACACAAAACAACAACACTCAAGTCTTTATTCCACTATAGTGGGGTCGGCTATATCGATCCTTTGTCACTATTGTGCCGTATCTTTTGTCGATTTGCACAAATTCTGAGATGATTCATATTCACATTTACTATATGCAGTCTCCACTTTGGCTATTTGCAGGCCGTGTATTTGAAAATAGCTATATGCAGGCCAATTTCTGAATGAGTTCACAGGTTCTATGAGTTTTTAGTTTGGCATGCATTTATCTGTGGACTGCATAAATCCAAAACTGGTCTGCATATAACATGACCCTTCATATTCATAATGATGACTAAATTTTACGTTGGCCGTCTACCTAACACAATTCTCATCATTTTTCATTGGATGGGGGTGAGTAAACAACCAATCTCATTCATTATTACCTCAACCTCAATCTCATTCATTAACTTGATAGCCTCAATAAAGCAAACAACCTGCCCTTTCTCTACCTTATCTCCAGCCTGAATAAGAAACAATAATTGGCAGTCATGAGCTAGAATTCGGCGGTATACAACAACAACAATAACACTCGAGTCTTTATCCCATTATAGTGAGGTCGGCTATACGGATCATTTGTCACCATTGCAAAATGAACTTAATACCTTAGTATTGAGTTCATAATTAGGCACGAAACTGTAATGTAAACATGATGTGCAAATACCATTTCTCATCAACAAATGATTAGTAAGTGATAGCCTTTATTTACCTTAACAAAGGGAGGTTCTCCCGGTGCCGGGCTTCGGTAATGTACCCGCCATGGGGCTTTTTAATACGGGAAGCGAGGAATTGGTGCCCTTAGGAGGAGGAAGCACCGGAGTTGGGGCCGAGGGAGAGGGTCTCGATTGTGCCGGAACAGAATGAGAAGGATGTGATTGTGCTGGAAACATGCCTTGTGGAGGCTGCAGGTGTTGGCTGTTGTAAGGCCTCTTTTTTCCTTGTTATAAGCTCACAATCCTTTTGTTTCAGTTGAAGTTCTGCTATTTCTCTTGAATCCACAAGCCTAATCAGAAAAGAAAAGAAAAATGTTTGAGTAATAAATGTATGATATTTTAGAGGCATGTACATAAATCATTATGTTCAGGATATTTTGGTCTTAAGTTACAAGTGTTAGAATAATAATCATATGGAGAAGTTTCAAACTTCTATTAAAAAAAATGGTGTACCCAACATATAGATGTTGGACTTGCTAAAAGCTATATGTTTATTGGTTTGATATAAGACATGAGTATGGATGGGAGACCTGCCGCCTTAATAAGCCACACCTGACCACACATCGGGCTTAGGCTCCGTTTGGAGCATTGGTGGCAGTCATGAACGTAGTGGTTATGAAGCATCATCCATGAATGCCTGACCTCACCTACGTATCTTTGTCTACTTTTATGTTCAAAACTAGTTATCTTTTCTTGGTAGCGGTCATAACCATTGTCATGCCAAACATGCATTCTATGACGGCGGAGTTTTGTCCAAACTCATTTGAGAAAAAAAGTCGTGTCAAACGGAGCCTTAGACAATAATCCAGGACCAAAGTTGTCGGTTGAACTAAATTGAATTGGTTTGATTTCATCCATGGATCCGCTTGTATGCGGCTAATTCCATTTGATTCTGTTGGAAAAGTCGTGTATTTAGGTCTATTATTTTGGCTCATATTGGAGCCAACTTAGTTTTAGATTTATCCCACATCTTGTGTTTGAGATTCTTCTCCTCTCTCTCTCTCTCTCTCTCTCTCTTCGTATATATATGCGTATTCTCTCATAATGTACAAAGTTTTGGATATACAAATTTTACTTCTTCCACTTTCTACATGGTATCAGAGCGACAAACAGATCCCTTCTGTGCGGTCTTCCATCTCCTAACCGCCACTTTTTGTGCAGCCTTCCATTTTTCTAAACGCCCCCTTCCTGCCAGTCTCCTCTCCTATCTCTGCGGATAGTTTGTCACTGTCTGCAGGGTTCTCGGCGAGTTCATGCCCTCTTCCTCTTTGGCTCTCCTCGTGTTTTATAGCCTTAGCTGATGGATCCCACTGTCTTGGCCTCGTGCAGTCTGCTTTCCTCTGTCTGCCGCGTTCTGCTCTAACGGCACGTCCTGTTGCTTTGTGCTTGTCTGTTGCGGTCTGGCTGCTTGTCCGTTGCGGTCTGTGTTGTTGATTCTCTCTGGTCAGCTCGAACTGTTCGTTGTTCGCTGCTCTGTTCCCGTTGCGGTATGTGCTTGTCTGTTGCGGTTTGGCTGCTTGTCCGCTGCGGTTTGTGCTGCTGATTCTCTCTGCACAGCTCGCCTGATCGCTGTTCGTTGGTCCGCTGCCCTCTGTCCGCCAGTGATCTCTGCTCTCCTGTATGCTAGTCGCTGCTCTCAGATCGCTAGTTCTCTCTGCGGTCTTCTCTCTGGTTCTCTTTTCTTGTTGTGGCCAGCCCCTTGTCAATGCCCCTAGTCTTACTCGCTGCTCGCTGAGGCCGCCTGCCTTCTCTGATCGCCCACTATGTTCTTTCAAGACGTCTTGGTCGCCTTGGTTCTTGCTGACTTTCCCGGACTGCTGTTTGTCGCGTTGTTTGTTGCCGCGGCCTGTTGCCTCTCTAGCCGCGGTCTCGCTGTTGTTCGCTCTTGCTCTCTAGTCACGGTCTGGTCATTCTTGCTCTAGCCACCTCGGTTTGGTTTTACGCTCCTGCGGTTTATGGCTTCTGTTCGCTCTTTCGGTGTGTTGCGACTTGTCGCGGCCTGCTGCGACTTGCCGGTCTCTTTTAACCGCTCGGGCATTTCGCCTTGTCGTCGGGCTTAGTCTTAGTCTGCATGGCTTCAGATTAGACTACTGCTTTCTCTCTTCCTGAACGTGTCAATGTTGCTTCGCGTGAGCTTTGTGATGAACTTCAAATCACTACCATTTCTCTCCGTGGCAAACCGAATTTTGTTGAATGGGTTCACTCAATTCGCCGTGTTCTGCAAACTAAAGTACTCCTTCATCACCTGACTAGGACTCCTCCTACTGCTCCTTCTGACGAGTGGATCTGTGACGATGGGTATGTCCAATCTTGGATTCTAAATTCCCTCGACACCGAGCCGTATCGGATGACCATGCATCACGAGACGGCTCACGCCATATGAGAGGATCTTCACTCGCTCTACTCTGACAAGGACAGTCTTCAGCACTTATTCAACATACATACCGATCTTCAATCCCTTGACCCTGGGGCTACGGGTGATTTGACTTCTTTTGTTGCTCGAGCTAAAACTCTTGTGGAGGCATGGATACAACATCAGCCTCTCACCACAGATTTAGTTACACAGCGTGTGCAGAAAGAGACAGTTGAGATTGCAATGATGATGACTCGTGTTCCTCCACATCTTCATAGTGTTCGAGCTCAAATCTTATCTTCTGTCGTTACTCTGTCCCTCTCGGACGTTTGCTCAATACTTATAAAAGTTACTCCACCCCCAGATGCTTCGACTCTCTCTCCATCTCTCCTCCAGCAGCCCGTGGCTACGCTTGCTCCTTCTGCTCGTGGTCCACCGGCTCGTGGAGGTCACCAATCTCGGGGACGGGGCTGTGGAGGTCATACCCTCTTTAAATGTTCTCATTGCAGCCGGGACGGTCATCTTGAGGCCACCTGTTACCGCAAGCATGATTTGCCTCCTCACCTTACTGGTTCGATTACTACCACATCTCCCTCCGCCACCAGTGAAGACTTTGCTGCTCTGCGTGCTTAACTCCAACAGTTACAGGGGTGGTTAGTCGCTCCTCTAGATCCGTGGTCTCGATCTCCAATAAAGGTATATATTGCCTCTCACACGGCTCTCACTGGATTGTGGATTCGGGTGTCACGCATCATCTCTCTCCGCAGAAGCCACCTCAATATTTAGATTCTGTTTATCTCAAGTTCATTATTGTGGCTAATGGTGACACGACCCCGGTTTCTGGCGCTGCTCATATGCCTCTTACTCCATCCCTCTCCTTATCATCGATTCTTCATGTTCCGAGATCTCCTTTTAACCTATTCTCTATTAGTCGTCTTACTCAGGACCTTGATTGTTGTGTAACCTTCTCACGCTCTTCTTTTGTTGTGCAGGATCGACTAACGCAAAATATACTTGGTAGGGGCAGTTGTCCAACGGGCTGTATCTTCTGGATGTTCCTCCTACTGCTCTCTCTACTATCTCCTTTGTTGATTGACATCGTCATCTTAGACATGCTCCTCTCCAGATTCTCAAGAAAACTCTTCCAGATGTATCTCTTCGGGAGTTTTGTGAATCTTGTATATTTGACAAACAACATCGTGTGTCTTTTACTTCTCCCTGTCCTCGAAGCGATGCTCCTTTTTCATTAGCGCATTCTGATATTTGAGGACCATATAAAATCCATAGTGTTTTTGGTTATCGTTACAATGTAACATTTATTGATGATTAATCGCGGGTTACCTGGTTGTACTTACTTTGTGATCGTGCTGAACTCTCATCGACCTTCTGTACATTTCTTACGGAGACTCGCACTCAATTTTTAACTTGTTTAAAAATTATTCGTACTGATAATGCACGTGAGTATATCAGCCGAACCTTCTCCAATCTGTGCGCCGAGTTTGGTATTATTCACCAGACTTCGTGTGCTTATACCCCTTAACAGAATGTCGTAGCAGAACGAAAAAATCATCACCTCCTTGATGTTGTCAGATCTCTCATGTTTCAAATGCAGGTTCTTTCTCTCTACTACAACTTTGTTGTTTCTACTGTCTGTCATCTTATCAATCGCATGCCCCCGTCTATCCTCAACTTTGTGTCCCTCGTCACTCTCCTTTACCCATCCAAGGCTCTCTTCTGTCTCACATCTCGTGTGTTTGGATGTACTTGTTATGTCCATAACCTTGGTCCATCAAATGACAAGTTTGCCCTACGTGCTACAAAAGCTATGTTCGTTGGATACTCTAGCACACAGAATGAGTATGTCTGCTATTTTCCTACCGACGGTAAGACGGTTGTCTGTTGATGTCACTTTTCGTGAAGACCAACCATATCACACTGTTCCTACTGATCCTCTTCTTCCTCCTCTACATCGGCCCACAGTTCCCGTTACGTCTCCACTTCCACCTCTTCTTCCCACCCTACTACACCACCTGTCGCCTCTAAACCACCGATCATTCAGGTTTACACTCATCATCCTCCACAAACTGATGCCCTGCAGTAGCTTCCCTCTATCGGCGTGGTCTCGCGACCTGTTGATTCGGCATCAACCTCTACGACTCATCCCTTGGCCAATTATGTATCTTTACATCGTCTATCTCCACCACTTCTTACATTTGCTCTCTTTCTCTCTCCTCCATTTATATACCTAACTTTGTACGTGAGGCTCTCCAGCATCCAGGGTGGCGTGCTGCAATGGATGGGGAAATGACTGTCTCTCTCCCTCCTGGACATAGTTGTGTCAGTTGCAAGTGGATCTTTACAATCAAACATGCGGCGGATGGGACAGTTGATTGTTTGAAAGCTCGGTTTGTCGCCCGCGGGTTTACTCAACAACACAGTCTTGATTATGATGAAACTTTCTCCCCAGTCGCCATGTTAAACTTTGTTCGGGTTCTGCTCTCCTTAGTTGTTCATCGCCAGTAGCCCCTACATCAGCTGGATATCAAAAATGCTTTTTTGAATAATGACCTTCTTGAGACGGTTTACATGCATCAACTGCCCGGGTTTGAGACCACGGGGGAGTCTCGTGTGTGTTTGCTCCGGAAATCCATCTATGGTCTCAAACAGTCTCCTCGGGCTTGGTTTGAGAAGTTAGATTGTTCATGAGGTTGGTTTCAAGAGAAGCTAGGTAGACTTCTCCCATTTCACTCGTCATCAATCAATCGAGACTTTTCATTCTCCTGGTCTATGTGGATGACATTTTGATTACTGGTAATGACTCCACATGGATACAACAAGTTAAGCAGCACTTAAACTCTGCCTTTCAAATCAAAGATCTGAGAAATCTTCGATATTTTCTTGTACTTGAGGTAGCAAGGCGACCTGATGGCCTTGTCTTATCCCAACGAAAGTATTGCATTAACCTTCTGCAAGATGTTGGCCTCTCAAGATGTAAACCTGCGGAAACGCAGATGGAGGTCAACCACAAGTTATGTGCTCATGCATCTGACTCTGATTCACTGCTTCAAAATCCTGAGTACTATCGGCATCTTGTAGGAAAACTGATATATCTAACAGTTACGAGACCCGATATCTCATTTGCAGTTGGAGTGGTCAGTCGATTTATGCATACTCCACAGATTTCTCATCTTCAAGCAGTCGAACGCATTCTTAGGTATTTGAAGAATGCTCCTGGACAAGGACTCGTGTATAAGTCATTTTCATCTTTTTCTCTTATTGCATGCTCTGATGCGGACTATGCGGGCTCGCTGGATGATCGACGGTCCACTACTGGTTTCTGTACCTACTTTGGAGGAAATCTTATTACTTGGCGTAGTAAGCAGTCTGTGGTGGCTCGCTCGTCTGCTGAGGCTGAGTACCGTGCTATGGAGGTTGTTGTGTCAGAACTTACCTGGCTTGAGAATCTTCTTGGAGATTTGGGGGTTAAATTATCCTCACCAGCAACTCTGTTCTGTGACAGCCAGACTGCCATTCATATTGCTAAGAATCCAGTGTTCCATGAGCGAACAAAACACATTGAAGTTGACTGTCACTTTGTTCGAGAGAAGGTTCAGTTGAAGAAACTAGAATTGGAGCATGTTCCTGCATCTAAGCAAGCTGTTGATATTCTTACCAAGCCTCTACCACGACCATTATATCATCAGTTTCTATCTAAGCTTGGTGCCTATGACTTGTACGCTCCAGCTTGCGGGGGAGTGTTGGAAAAGCCATGTACTTAGGCCCATTATTTTGGCCCATATTAGAGCCCACTTAGTTTTAGATTTATCCCACATCTTGTGTTTGAGATTCTTCTCTTCTCTCTCTTCCTATATATGTGTGTATTCTCTCACAATGTACACAAGTTTTTGGATATACAAACTTTATTTCTTCCACTTTCTAGTTTCTACAGATCCCAACCCCCCAAAAAATTGGGTTGAAACTAATCAAACTCAATCTAAACTCTGGTCCAGGCTCAAACCCACAGGCTGATTATAGAGCAAAGGCTGGAATTGCCAAACCCAATTATACTAAAGAAATATCCACTTTTAGTGAGTAAAATAGTAACATTTAAGATGTATTCTTACTTGACAAGATTCGAGAATTCTAACATGAATGCTGATATCTCAGAGTCTAATGCTGCAGTTTGAGTAGTGGAATCTTCTTCTGCTTCAACATCTTTGTCCATTGGGGATGGTTTGGCTGTTTCCCTGGGCAAAGAATTTGGAGAACTGATGTAGGGGTAGGCTAGTGGTGCTCGGAAGCTAGGACCCTACGTGCACATGGGAGGGGAGATGCGAATGCAATGCTACATGCAATGAATAGTCGGATAGCAACGACTAGTAATTTAAGCAATGAAACTTAGCAACGTCGCGCAATTAACCGAAATAAAGAAACAATTAAATAACTTTGGCAATTAGGCAACGGCTTCCTCCGCACGGAGGGCCTGAGCAAGCGGCGGCGACTAATTCCACAATAATTATTAGCGTATAAAAAAACAACTACCAAACTATAATCACAGCACAAATATAGATAAACGACCAAGTGTCAATGTCAAGTACAAACATAATACCATGAAATACTCACGATGCAGTGGGCTGATCCGAGGCGATGGAGGATTTGACGAACCGGATGCAAAACGAGCGATCGGAAGTGGAATCGGAGGCGACGCGGCGATGGTGGTGGCTGCCCTCGGCGAAGAGTGGCGGTAACGGACGGTAAAACGGCGGATCCGACCACAAATGAGTAGATCCGGGCCGGGGGAAAATAGATCCGATGATTTGGAGCGGATCCGAACAAAAATGGAAGGTTTGGGTGGAGGGGATAACGGATCGGAGTGTCGGTGGATAGATCCGCTAATTTTAGGACGGATCCGGGCTACGGGAGTGAGAATATGGAAGTGGAGGGTAGATCGGGGGAAGGTAGTACTAGATCAATTAGATCTAGAATTTTCAGAGCGTTGGGGGGGGGGTGGATCCACGAGGGGAAGGAAAGGAGGGGGCGGGTAGGGCTAAAGAGGCCCTAGAGGAGATCGGATTTGGGAAAGGAGGGGCTGAGGGGGTGCTGGACCTGCAGCCAAGTCGGCGGACAGGGAAAGTCGGAAATCCCGACTTTTCACTGTAGCAGGGGGGGCGGAAAAGGCCTCCAAGGACTGTAGCAGCAGTCGGCTGCTATACGGGTTTCTGGATGGGTTCCGGAGGCTGAAACAAGCTTTCGAGAGGTGGAAAATGAAGGTGGGGAAGGGAGATACCTTGGGGGGAAGCTTGGCGGCCTAGGAGTCGTCACCTAGGGTTCCACGGCGTCGGCACCGGGGAGGGATCGCTTGAATCCGGGATTATTTCTCTCCAAATTCTGCAATACCTCAAATCAGCCCCCTAGCATCCTATTTATAAGAGAACATACTTAGGGCAACCCCAATCAACGGCTATGATTGGCCGGTGGGTTAGCCCATAGAATACACCAAAATAAACTCAAAAAATATAAAGTAATATAGCGTTTTGACTCGCGGCGACGTCCCGGACGCAACCGCGGAGTCCGATCGGCGATCCGATCAAGTCTTCCTGCGCGAGTACATGTATGTGGGCCCCGCCTTGCGGCGAGCTCCGCCAAGTGCATCCGATGGCTCCCCATCAAGAACCCTCCACGATTGCCTTTGACAACATTCCCAAGTAAACCAAAATTAAACTGATGAATAAAACATGTAGCACTTCAGGTACGAATTGTGCGGAAGGATTTATAAAGCTAACTGCTTCAAAACTTCACCATTTCTTATTAAACATTGAGCCGAACACTAGGACACTACATGACAATGTGTTGGGTGTGCCAAGACAATGTGTCGGGGCACACCATTTTAAATGACTTATTTCAAGAAGATTTTGAAAAAATATATACATAACATTTTGGAACTCCACTTGAATAATCTTGTATTGAACGCATACAACAACAACAACAACAACACTTAAGCCTTTATCCCATTATAGTGGGGTCGGATATATGGATCATTTGTCGTCATTGTGCCCTATCTTTTGTCATAATCTCACTAATGTCTAAGTACATCATGTCTTTCCTTACAGTTTCATTCCAAATCTTTATTGGTCTACCCCTCCTTCGTCTAACATGCCTAGTGACTAGACTCTCACAACGCTTAACATGTGTCTCTAATGGTCTCCTTTGTACGTGTCCAAACCATCTTAGACGAGCTTCTCGCATCTTCTCTGCAATTGGTGCTACTTCTGTCTTATCCCTAATAATTTCATTCCTAATTTTATCCAATCTCGTCTGTCCACACATCCATCTAAGCATTCTCATCTCCGCAACTCCCATTTTTTTTCATGTACACAATTCACTGCCAAACACTCAGAACCAGAGAGCATCGCGGGTCTAATTGCAGTACGGTAAAACTTGCCCTTAAGTTTTAGTGGTACTTTACGATCACATAAGATCCCTGACGCGTCTCTCCACTTCAATCAACCCGCTTGTATTGAACGCATATCACACAAAAATTACAAATAATATTTCTAAGAGATGATTTGTTATGCTTAATTCACATAATAAGAACAAATTAATGTATATTGTTGTCAGATCTGATTTAAACATAATAGTTGTGAAAAGAAAGTGTTCTTTATATCAATTGCATAAAACTAAAATATAAATATATGCATGTAAATATGTATACAAATATAAAGGGGCAATGTGTTTTCATAAGAATGATCATTCTCCCTTTTCATTTTTATGTTATCACCTTCTGATGTAAGAAACTATTTTGTCCTAGGAGCGTCATCAAAAAATTAGTAACAGAAATTTAGAGGATATTTTTGATGTGAATGTCTGTGACTGCATGGAAGACTGTTGGAAGAGAGGAAAATTAAAAAACTTGCTGCAATTTATTCTTTCACAATGGGGGCAATATATATGAAATACAACATGACTCACAAATCTAACTCACGGTGTGGGACTAAACCTTGAACATACTAAAATACCCAAATATAACTCTAACACTCTCCCTCAAGCTGGAGGGAAAATCTCCAGCTTGAACATAACATAAAAAGAGAGGTAAAAGATAGTTGGCACCGTGGGACAACAACAGCCACCGAGGCTCAATCATGTGTCACCGGGGATTCTCCACCGGGCATAAGCCAATCTTACCTCAAATTGAAGAAAAAGGCAAGGAGACACAAACAACTGACGAAATATGTTTGGGGTTATGTGTGAATAAGGCAGGAGTCGGGAAAGAGGAATCTGAGTCGCCGTTATCACAAACACTCTCTTACATGGATCGTGTGCATGAAGACATAAGCTACACCTGGAAGCTATGTGTGACTAAGGCAAGAATCAGGAAAGAGGCATCTGATCCGTCGTTATCACAAACACTCCCCCTCACGTGAAATACGTACAGGAAGGCATAGACTACGCCTGAAGGTTGTGACGTACAGTCCCGCTCATGTACAACACATGCATGGAGGCATAGACTGCATGAAGACACAAACAAAGACAAAGACAACAACACAACACATAAAAAACTTAAAAAAACAATACCAGCACCATCAACTACAAGAGAAGTGGGTAGCGGGATCCATATCCCCGACGAGCGGAGAGATTGACCCAGAAGAAGGCCTATTGCAGGAGAACAGCAACGGCATAGGAGCTCCACCAAAATGAGAGCACCGAGAGCATCCAATAGCTCAACCGGAAAGAAGAAGAGGCTCAGGCGCAGCAAGAGCATGGCTCGACCGGAAGACAGGATAACTGGCGCAACAGAGAAGCAACAACAAGGTCCGGAAGCACGATCTCATCGAAGAAGAAGGGAAGCCGGAGGAGAGCACAAGATGAGCTGAAGCCGGCGGGATCGAGCGCGGGTTGAGTTGAGGCCATCGGGATCGAGCGTTAGGCGGAGTTGAGGCCGACGGGATCGAGCGCGGGAGGATCTGAGGTCAACGGGATTGAGCGCAGGCGGAGCTGAGGTCGACGGGAGAAGATGCAATGGAAATAGTAGCGGAGGCGATGGCAAAGCAGTCAGAGCAGGCGTCGAAGAGAGCAGGCGTCATCAAAAAAGCAGGCGTCTTCCTCGTGTCGTCGGGTAAATAAGGATACATCAACTGAGCTCCGAGTGAATCCAATGACTTGACTAAATTTGTCAAATAAAACACGAGGGGACTGTTTTAGACTTTTCTGAGGCGGCATACAAGATACTCCCTAGTGGTCACATATCCAAGAGAGTGTTACATAAAGATAGTTTTCGTTAGATCAACAGTAAGGAATACATTCATGGTATCAAGTCGATGCAACTGTAAATAACAATAGACTTCCAAGGAGGTCCATAACGTGTTGTATTAAGGTTAGCTACTTGAGAGAACGCTTGTTCATAGTCGATGTCATATTATTGAGTAAAACCACAATCCACAAAATACGCTTTGAGCCACTTAATCACTCCATTAAGATGGTGTTAAATAGTGAATACTCATTTACATCCCATTTGGGATTGGCCGGGAGGAAGGGAAAAAATGTTCCACGCCCTATTAAGTATTTGCCCATGTCCTCCATTTTGTCATCCATCGCTGCCCGCCACCCCGGATGTTGAAATGTGCGTGCAAACATGTGTGTGTGCACGTGTTACCACTAGTGGGTCAACATGCTACCATGAGTGGATGTGGGGGTAAACAAGCATAGGTTGTGTGCTATCACACTTGAGTAAGGGTGAACATGCCACCATGTGTGAGAGCATGAGCCACTATAAGAGGTATTTCAGGTCTCTTATAGGTGCCATTTTGCAACCTTTTGACACCACAAAGGGGACGCCGACATTTGAGATAACATCTTTAGAATAAACCCACTATTAGAAGCACCGATGTGGATCCTATATCAGGAATGCGAACCAGGTTAACGACCAAACCACCCTATGCACCCTCTAGTTAAATTATGAAAGAGGTCAGCACAGTTATAGTCCTGTGAGAAAACCAGGTTTTCATACAAATCAACAAGGTTATCTAATGAGAAAATTAATCAAGTTAGCCGTATTGCATGCGTCTAACATCCACTCGACTTTGAAACCAAATTAAAAGATGAATCAAGTCTTTTTTTTTAGCTCTCTTTCATACAAAAGTAATTCATTTCTATCCCACCTAATATTGTCATCCAAACATAATTGGATAAGCTCCATTTAGGCCCCATTTGGTTAAGCGTTTTGGCCAGGGCGTTTGGACAAAACGAAACTTTAGCATGCGAAATTCATTTGGTTTTCCGCCTCAGTTTCGATCCGCGCTCCGTTTCTCCCGGCTCAAAACATCGCGTGAGGAAACCCCCCGAAACTGCTTCGTTTTATCGCGTTTAGGGCGGAAAGGGTTCGCGAATCCCGCTTTGTTCTCCCGTCGCCGATAGGTGTAGATCCCGCCTCCTTCTACGGCCTCTCCTTCTCCTCCGACGGCACAGTAGATCCCGCCTCCTACATCTCCCGTCAACATCGCCTCCTTCTCCTCCGATAACAGTAGATCCCGCCTCCTTCTCCCGTCGCCGATTGGAGTCGATCCCGCCTCCATCTCCGACCTCCTCTTCTCCTCCGGCTGTGTGCTAGATCCCGCCTCCTTCTTCTCCGACCTCCTCTTCTCCTCCGGCTATGTGCTAGATCCTGCCTCCTTCATCTCCCGTCGCCGATTGGAGCCGATCACGCCTCCTCTTCTTCTCCACCGCACAGTCGCTTCCCGTGCCAGATTTCCGGCGGCGCCTGCTTCCTTCTCCGACGGCAAAGTTCCAGCGACGGTGACGGCAAAGTTCCCGATCGAATCCACAGCTTCTTCTCCAACTGTGTGCTCCTTCCTCTCCGACGGCTCGGCGATTTCAGCAGGTATACCTTTCCTTCCCCTTCCAATTTTTTTTTAGTGAAGATTGGTTTGTTGTGTGTGTTGTGTGTTTGTGTTGTGTGTTGTATATGTGCTTCGGCTGTGCCCCTAACAAAATCAAGCCAATAGCTAAAACTATTACTTCGTCATGATCTTCTATGTTGCACGGACTTTTTTCCCTTCACAATGATCTTATAGCAATCTTTTTTTTTGGACAGCTCTTGCTCTTGACTGCAGTTGATAATTTATTGCCAGAGATCTTTTTTTTTGCATTTTAATAAAATTTTCCATCATGCAATAATCCTTATTAGAAGATATTCTAATAATCCTTATTAGAGTTGTAATGCAGAAGCTAGGTTGACTTGCATCTTATATTCTTCTCAAACTGACATTGAAAGAGACTGTTTGATGCATACCTTCAATGTTAGTTGTGGTCCTTCTCCTTCAACTATTCACATTGTGTTCTTTCTTTATCATTAATTGCAGAGATGCAAATGGTGTTAGTATCAACAGAATTGACAATTTTATTTTTGTGTGGGGGAAGTTTCTTGACTATTTTCATGTCAGTTGCGGTCCTATTTCAAAAGTCTTTATCATGCTACAGGAATTTAGTATAAACCCTCTTTAACATGGGTTGATGCTTCATAGTTTTTTGGAAGATTTAAATCTTTTGTAAATGTTATATAAATTTGGTAAATGGATCACTATCGATCCTACCCGTCCAATCCACTTTGAATGGTCATGATTGCTGCTTGAAAATTATGAAGGTGCTCAAACTGTTCGTTACTTTCAATTAGATGTTAGGTTTTTTGTTTCCAACAGTCAGTCCCTTCCAGTTTTTTTATAGTAATAATTGGATAATGTTGATATCGATCTATTTTTGCAAGTCTCATTTCTGCAAGACACTTGGTTAGCTTATTTATGTGTACATATGTGTGCTGATTATTTATGTTCAGTTTTATTTTTCTTTTATTTAGTTCGTGTTATGGGTAAACATAAAAAAAAGTGGTGTTAGCGCAAATTGGGAGTCTAATGATGTTATGATTTTTTGTGACTTGTCTCTCAAAGAGATTGAGCTGGGTAATCGCCCAACCACACATTTTAGCAGGGATGGGTGGACAAATCTAACAACAGGTTTTTTGGCACGTACGGGAAAGTCATACGATCGAAATCAAATGAAGAATAAGTGAGATCAGCTAACGAAAGATTGGAAATTATGGAGAGGGCTAAAGGGGCGTGAGACGGGTCTTGGCTGGGATCCAATCCGCAAAACTATAGCTGCTTCGGAAGACTGGTGGAAAGAACGTTTGAAAGTAAGTAAATTAGTCAGAGTTGAAATAACACTCTTTTATATTTTTGCTGAATGATATGTCTAATCCTTTCTTTTCTTCTTATTATAGGTTCTTCCTACTGCAAGGAAGTTTCAGTTTTCTGGTATATCTGCTGAGTTAAAGGAGAAACTTCATATGATGTTTAGCCAAATCGTTGCAACTAGAGATCTAGCATGGACCCCAAATTCCAGAAACTTTGAAGCTGAGTTGGTCGATGAACAAGATGTTTCTGCTGAAGATGGTACACAGAACATGAACGAGTCTCCACAATCCACCGCAGCTAAGGAAAAACGGACAGGTAAGGGCAAAAGAAAGATTACTGCGAAAAAGGCAAAAAGTTCGGCATTAGATGAGCTGGTTGAAACATCACGCATTATTGGGAAATGCATGCAAGAGCCGTCTCGCATCCAGATATCTTCAGCGTTATTCACCATTACTGAGGCCATTTCAGAGCTAGAGAGTATGTCAGAGGTTATGGATGAGTCCCAGTTTGATTTCTACGACTATTCCACCCTGCTTCTGAAAGATAAGCAAAATCAAGAAATTTTTATGAGCATACGCAAGGACAGACGTCTTAGGTGGCTGCAGGCTCGTTACGAAAAACAAGCGGATTAGTTTGTGTTTTGTCTCTCTGGTCGGACTGAATATTATTATGTTTGTGTTGTGTGTTTTGTTTTTCAAGTTTGAGACTTATGTTTATTTGTTCATTTGCTACTTTGTTTACTTTGTTGCAGGATGTCTATTTGCTAATTTGCTGCGATACTTTAATTATGTCGGACTAATGTTTATTTAAAAGCAAATGATGTAATGTTGCATTCTTATATATTTGTCGCAGATATACAATGTCATCCTCAGACAGTTCTAATGAGAAAATTTAACAACAAGCAGTTGATTTGATGTATCATAATAGCGGAGTCGACGGGCATCAGTTTGTAACAACTTCAGCTTTTCAAATAAATCGGACTACTATATCAAATAGTAGAGCATGCATGACATCTGGGCAGACAGGGGCTAGATGGGTAGCTGAACTTCTAGATGGCCACCAGACGAGGTTTTTTAGTGCCTTCAGAATGTCGAAGGTGGTTTTTGGTGATTTGCTTTCACTACGCACACTTCGTTATGGATTTCAAGGTTCCATGAGAACTCTACCACGTGAGGTGCTTGCATTTACACTGTATATTTTGGGACACAATCTATCCATGCAACTTGCAAGTGAACGCTTTCAACATTCTACCGAAACGATAAATAGATTCTTCTCAAAGGGTATCACTGCAATTAAGAGACTCTCTTCTGATGTCATCAGGCATGTAGATCATTTTTTCACTACTATTCCACCACAAATTGTAAATGATCCTCGATACATGCCTTTCTTTAAAGATTGCATAGGAGTTATTGATGTAACACATGTGGATGCTCGAGTTCCAGCTGATCTACAGGTTTTCTACATTGGTCGGCATGACACAACAACGCAAAATGTGATGGCGGTTTGCGATTTCAACATGTGTTTCATTTTCGCATTAGCAGGTTGGGAGAGTTCTACTCATGATAGCCGTATTTTCCAGAATGTTCTTACGGACACGAGTTATAATTTTCCGTATCCATCGTCAGGTGAGCCTTTTATATCTTCAGATCATTTCTTATTACGAATTCGTAAGATTCACTATTATTTACATCAATAAATGGTCATCAATGTTGCAGACAAATATTATCTGGTAGATGTCGGATATCCACTTCAACGTGGTTTTTTAAAATCATATTCAGGTACACGGTATCATTTACCTGATTTTAGAAGGGGCAGTCGACCTATACAAGGGCGTCGAGAAATATTCAACCAGGCTCACTCGTCTTTACGGAGTGTCATTGAACGTTCATTCGGAGTTTGGAAAAAGAAGAGGAAGATTCTCAGAGATATGTCACCATACAGTTTGTCAAAGCAAAGAGATATTGTGATTACAACAATGACATTGCATAACTACATTCGCAGGCAACCATCTCGCTCAGACACTCATTTTCGTGCTTGCGATGAAGACGAGCAATTTATTTACCCGGCAGGCCTTCAAAGAAGAACAGGACAGATAAACGAAACCTCAAGTGGAGACCATGTTAGAGGCATTCGAGTAGGGGTGCATGAGATGGTGGCGTTGCGTGACTCCATTGTCGATCAACTGCTCAGAGCTTGAACGTGTTTGTTGTTTCCGCATAGAAAGCTGTTGTATTTTGGGTTTGCGAAATTTTAATGTTTATTAGTATATTGGAGTATTTGGAGTACCTTTATATGTTTCAACTTAACAGTCTATTAGAGTATATTACAGACATATTTTTAAAAATTTAAACCAATTTTTTTAAAAAAAATCAAAAACGCCACCGCGGTTTTGCCAAACGATTCTCTGTTTGAAACAGCTCTGCAAACACAGACTATCCAAACAGATCTACATTTCCAACAGTCAGTTTTCAAGAGCTCTCTTTACAAACCTGTCTTTACAACAGCTCTTTTTACAACCGTCGCCGCTAAACCAAATGAAGCCTTAATCAACCAAGATTATATCATTCACTGATGCTAGCCTACCTGAATTAATACAAATCAAAACAAATATACCTTAACCTGTAAGCTTCTAAGTGTTGAAACCAAAAACTTGGTCTCTGTGGAGTTCGGGGTCCCAAAAGAAGGGTGACCTCACACCTACTACACTCGGGGGAACGTCTCAGACCGAAGACTTGGGAAGCTATGAACAGACCCTCGGCTCTAGCGCGGAGGTCTCACCTCACACCCGGAAGGCTACCTGAGCACTTCCCCTTCCTAGCCAATGCTCGAGCTAGGGTGCCTCGGAGGAGCTCTCTCTACTCTACCAAGAAGAAGCTAAGGGAGGAGGAAGCAAGGAAAAATCCTCTCTAAAGGCACCCAAGGAGGTCTATTTATAATTTTTCCAAGCCCTGGGGCCAAAATGCCCGAAATATCCTTACGCCAAATACACCTTGGGCCAATAGGAAATGCCCACACCGGGGGGCAGGGGATAAAAACACCCCCAGGGGCACAGTGGTAAAAGCACGCCGCCAACACCCCGCCCCAAACACACGAGGCGGTTCCAGGCCGCCGGGCAGGCCGCTTGAGCGAGACCAGGCCGCCGGCCGTCTCGCCGCGAGCAGGCCGCCCGAGCGCGAACCAGGTCGCGGCCGTCTCGCCCGCGAGCAGGCCGCCCGGGCGAGAGCCAGGTCGCGGCCGTCTCGCCCGCGAGCAGGTCGCCCGGGCGAGAGCCCGGCCGCGGCCGTCTCGCCCGCGAGCAGGTCGCCCGGGCGAGAGCCCGGCCACGGCCGTCTCGCCCGCGAGCAGGTCGCCCGGGCGAGAGCCCGGCCACGGCCGTCTCGCCCGCGAGCAGGTCGCCCGGGCGAGAGCCCGGCCGCGGCCGTCTCGCCCGCGAGCAGGTCGCCCGGGCGAGAGCCCGGCCGCGGCCGTCTCGCCCACGAGCAGGTCGCCCGGGCGAGACCGGCCCCCGGTTGTCTCGCCCGCGAGCAGGCCGCCCGGGCCAGAACCGGCCCCCGGCCGTTTCGCCCGCGAGCAGGCCGCTCGGGCGAGAACCGGCCCCCGGCCGTCTCGCCTGCCCCTACCTCGGTCTCAACAGGCCGGGGCGGGTGCTAGCCAACTTGCCGCACCCGCCCCCCAACAAAGGAGCCATTGGGGGAGGCCAATTTTTCCTCCCCCTAATAGTATATTTCCAAGCTAGAGCCAAAATTGGCCACCAAGAGTGCCCATGTGCCAAAAAAACTTAAAAACTGTATAGGGGCGAATACGAGGTTGTACACAATCCCCGCTCTTTTCGAGGTTGGCACACGCTCGGAAATAAACGTCCAACCCAACGTATTCGCTGAGTGCAATTTCCTTGCGCGCCTCTCCGGGGAGTCAACCTGCCATGTCAGCTATGGGAGCCTGGGTGGAGAGACCCCCTCCGGGTAAAAACACTTGGCCCTCCCGGAGGGCTCGACCTGCCATGCCAGCTATGGGAGCCTGGGTGGCGAGACCCCCTCCGGGTAAAAACACTTGGCCCCCCGGAGGGCTCGACCTGCCATGCCAGCTATGGGAGCCTGGGTGGCGAGACCCCCTCCGGGTAAAAACACTTGGCCCCCCGGAGGGCTCGACCTGCCATGCCAGCTATGGGAGCCTGGGTGGCGAGACCCCCTCCGGGTAAAAACACTTGGCCCCCCGGAGGGCTCGACCTGCCATGCCAGCTATGGGAGCCTGGGTGGTGAGACCCCCTCCGGGTAAAAACACTTGGCCCCCCGGAGGGATCAACCTGCCCTGCCAGCTATGGGAGCCTGGGTGGAGACCCCCTCCGGGTAAAAAACACTTAGCCTCCACGAGAGGTACCACCGGCCCTGCCAGCTAGTGAGAGCCTGACAGCGGGATCCTCATCGGAGCAAAGGGACTTTTACTCCCCCCGAGACACATTCGACCCAACCAGCTAGCGGGAGCCTGGCTGAGGAGATCCTCTCGGGGGTGGGGTTTGCTCTCCCCGAGGTACATTCGACCCAACCAGCTAGTGGGAGCCTGGCTGAAGAGATCCTCTCGGTGGTGGGACTTACTCTCCCCGAGGCACATTCGACCCAACCAGCTAGTGAGAGCCTGGCTGAGGAGATCCTCTCGGGGGTGGGACTTACTCTCCCCGAGGCACATTCGACCCAACCAGCTAGTGGGAGCCTGGCTGAGGAGATCCTCGCGGGGGTGGGACTTACTCTCCCCGAGGCACATTCGACCCAACCAGCTAGTGGGAGCCTGGCTGAGGAGATCCTCTCGGGGGTGGGGCTTGATCTCCCCGAGGCACATTCGACTCAACCAGCTAGTGAGAGCCTGGCTAAGGAGATCCTCTCGGGGGTGGGGCTTACTCTCCCCGAGGCACATTCGACCCAACCAGCTAGTGGGAGCCTGGCTGAGGAGATCCTCCCGGGGGTGGGACTTACTCTCCCCGAGGCACATTCGACCCAACCAGCTAGTGGGAGCCTGGCTGAGGAGATTCTCTCGGGGGTGGGGCTTACTCTCCCCGAGGCACATTCGACCCAACCAGCTAGTGGGAGCCTGGCTGAGGAGATCCTCTCGGGGGTGGGGCTTGATCTCCCCGAGGCACATTCGACCCAACCAGCTAGTGGGGGTCTGGCTAAGGAGATCCTCTCGGGGTGGGGCTTACTCTCCCCGAGGCACATTCGACCCAACCAGCTAGTGGGAGCCTGGCTGAGGAGGTCCTCTCGGGGGTGGGACTTACTCTCCCCGAGGCACATTCGACCCAACCAGCTAGTGGGAGCCTGAGTGAGGAGATCCTCTCGGGGGTGGGGCTTACTCTCCCCGAGGCACATTCGACTCAACCAGCTAGTGGGAGCCTGGCTGAGGAGATCCTCTCGGGGGTGGGGCTTACTCTCCCCGAGACACATTCGACCCAACCAGCTAGTGGGAGCCTGGCTGAGGAGATCCTCTCGGGGGTGGGGCTTACTCTCCCCGAGGCACATTCGACCCAACCAGCTAGTGAGAGTTTGGCTGAGGAGATCCTCTCGGGGGTGGGACTTACTCTCCCCGAGGCACATTCGACCCAACCAGCTAGTGGGAGCCTGGCTGAGGAGATCCTCTCGGGGGTGGGCTTACTCTCCCCGAGGCACATTCGACCCAACCAGCTAGTGGGAGCCTGGCTGAGGAGATCCTCTCGGGGGTGGGGCTTGATCTCCCGGAGACACATTCGACCCAACCAGTTAGTGGGAGCCTGGCTGAGGAGATCCTCTCGGGGGTGGGACTTACTCTCCCCGAGGCACATTCGACCCAACCAGCTAGTGGGAGCCTGGCTGAGGAGATCCTCTCAGGGGTGGGACTTACTCTCCCCGAGGCACATTCGACCCAACCAGCTAGTGGGAGCCTGGCTGAGGAGATCCTCTCGGGGGTGGGGCTTACTCTCCCCAAGGCACATTCGACCCAACCAGCTAGTGGGAGCCTGGCTGAGGAGATCATCTCGGGGTTGGGGAACCAGGTGTGTCACTTGAACTCTATCAAATCCAACATCCTCAAATGGGAAAAAAAGATGGTGGGACTTACTCTCCCCGAGTCACATTCGACCCAACCAGCTAGTGAGAGCCTGGCTGAGGAGATCCTCTCGGGGGTGGGACTTACTCTCCCCGAGGCACATTCGACCCAACCAGCTAGTGGGAGCCTGGCTGAGGAGATCCTCGCGGGGGTGGGACTTACTCTCCCCGAGGCACATTCGACCCAACCAGCTAGTGGGAGCCTGGCTGAGGAGATCCTCTCGGGGGTGGGGCTTGATCTCCCCGAGGCACATTCGACTCAACCAGCTAGTGAGAGCCTGGCTAAGGAGATCCTCTCGGGGGTGGGGCTTACTCTCCCCGAGGCACATTCGACCCAACCAGCTAGTGGGAGCCTGGCTGAGAAGATCCTCCCGGGGGTGGGACTTACTCTCCCCGAGGCACATTCGACCCAACCAGCTAGTGGGAGCCTGGCTGAGGAGATTCTCTCGGGGGTGGGGCTTACTCTCCCCGAGGCACATTCGACCCAACCAGCTAGTGGGAGCCTGGCTGAGGAGATCCTCTCGGGGGTGGGGCTTGATCTCCCCGAGGCACATTCGACCCAACCAGCTAGTGGGGGCCTGGCTAAGGAGATCCTCTCGGGGTGGGGCTTACTCTCCCCGAGGCACATTCGACCCAACCAGCTAGTGGGAGCCTGGCTGAGGAGGTCCTCTCGGGGGTGGGACTTACTCTCCCCGAGGCACATTCGACCCAACCAGCTAGTGGGAGCCTGAGTGAGGAGATCCTCTCGGGGGTGGGGCTTACTCTCCCCGAGGCACATTCGACTCAACCAGCTAGTGGGAGCCTGGCTGAGGAGATCCTCTCGGGGGTGGGGCTTACTCTCCCCGAGACACATTCGACCCAACCAGCTAGTGGGAGCCTGGCTGAGGAGATCCTCTCGGGGGTGGGGCTTACTCTCCCCGAGGCACATTCGACCCAACCAGCTAGTGGGAGCTTGGCTGAGGAGATCCTCTCGGGGGTGGGACTTACTCTCCCCGAGGCACATTCGACCCAACCAGCTAGTGGGAGCCTGGCTGAGGAGATCCTCTCGGGGGTGGGCTTACTCTCCCCGAGGCACATTCGACCCAACCAGCTAGTGGGAGCCTGGCTGAGGAGATCCTCTCGGGGGTGGGGCTTGATCTCCCGGAGACACATTCGACCCAACCAGTTAGTGGGAGCCTGGCTGAGGAGATCCTCTCGGGGGTGGGACTTACTCTCCCCGAGGCACATTCGACCCAACCAGCTAGTGGGAGCCTGGCTGAGGAGATCCTCTCAGGGGTGGGACTTACTCTCCCCGAGGCACATTCGACCCAACCAGCTAGTGGGAGCCTGGCTGAGGAGATCCTCTCGGGGGTGGGGCTTACTCTCCCCGAGGCACATTCGACCCAACCAGCTAGTGGGAGCCTGGCTGAGGAGATCATCTCGGGGTTGGGGAACCAGGCGTGTCACTTGAACTCTATCAAATCCAACATCCTCAAATGGGAAAAAAAGATGGGTTACATGACCCCCCCCCCCCCCCCCCCCCCCCCCGCCGACTTAGCTGGTCGGGGGCTGGACTCATTACAACATAAGAAACATACAGGACTCTGCCGGGGCGAGGCTTCCTCAGGGGGTCTGGGCCCGGTGGTCGTCACCTGCTTCCTCCTCGCCGGATACTCCCATCCTGCTCAGGCTCTCCATGATCTCCTCCATCTTTTCTGCCTTGGCCAACCAAGTGATGGTGTTGACGGCTGTGACATAACACTGTCTTGTCATCCTAGAGTCTCCCTTGACTCTGACCTGGATCCCTCCTGAGCTGAACTTGAGCCATTGGTGGAAGGAAGATGGCACACAATGGAAGGCGCTGATGAGGGGCCTTCCGAAGATGGCGTTGTAGCTGCTTGGAGCGTCAACAATGACGAACCGGCAGTTCCTCGAGGCTCCTCCCAATTTCACTTGGAGTCCAACTCCACCTTCAACCTCCTTCCTCTCCCCTGAAAATCCGAACAAGGGTCCGTCCGAGGCTAACACCCTCCTTGGCTCTACCTTCATCTCGTCAAACGCCTTCTTGAAAACGACGTTGACGGAGCTTCTGTTGTCAACCAAGATCCGGGAGACGGTGTAGCCTTCGATGGCCGTCTGGATGACCAGCGCATCGCAGAACGGATCCTCATGATCCGGCAGGTCCTTCACTGAGAAGGTGATCTTCTCCTCCTGGGGCGGGGTCTGGGAGGTTGAGGCGACGCTCCTTCGGTACATGATATGGAGGCTTGTCTTCCGAGTGGTCTCAACCCCCACTTCACCGTGGATCACTCCAATACCACCTCGGGTTCCCACGTCGACCCGGTCCTCGCATATGTCATCCCCCCTTCTCTGGGTAGAACCTCTTCAACCCGCACTGGCGGCTGTGGCTGGGCAGGGCCTCTTGCCCCCCTCACTTCCAGGAACTCGGGGCAGGTAGCTGTGGCGTGCTCCTCCACCTGGTGGAAGTCACAGAACGGTAGCGCTCCTCCCCTTCTTCGACGGGCTGGGTGTTCTCTCCTGTTACCTCTTCTTCCTCCTCCTATCGTCAAGGCTTGCTGCGGCGGGGGTAAGAGCTGCCTTGGGGCTTGCATGTGGAAGTTGAACCTCCCTTGGCCCCCATGGAAGTTCCCCCCATCTTGGACGTAACCTCTTCCTGGACCCTGAACAGGTCCTCCCTGCTGCCTCCAACCTGTTTCTGGGCCCTCCTGAGCTCTCCGCTCCTCTCTCCTTCTTCCTTCCTGAGGTCTCGAGCCACCTGGCTCCTTTGAGTCCATCTCTGTTAGCTTTGCCAACTTCTTGACAAATGTCGGGTTGGCCGCCTCCATGGTTATCTCCTCGGCCGCCCTCTCCATCAGCTCCTCAAAGGAAAGGGGGGCCTTTCGAGTCAGGCTCATCTTGAAGAACCCCTCGCGCAACCCCACCGTGAACGCCATCTGGAGGGCATACCCTGGCATCTCCTGGACCTCCAAAATCTCCTCCTGGAACCTGTCAACGTAACGGGCCAGCGACTCCTCGGCCCCCTGCCTTATCAGGAAGATGGACTCGGGACTCATCTTCCTCTTCTTGGAGGTGGAGAAGCGAAGCTGAAAGCTCCGGCTCAAGTCTTCGAACCCGTAGATCGACCTCGGAGGGAGTTGATGAAACCAGTCTCTTGTTTTCTCCCTCAACGTGATCGCAAAGAGGAGACACTTGAAGGCATCCGTCTTCGGCCTGATTGAGACGGCATCCTCGAACCACTGCAGATGCTGGACGGGGTCATCCTTCCCGGTATAGTAAGCCATGTCTGGCTTTCTGAACCCCTCGGGAACGGGAGCTAAGATGATCAGCTCGCTGAAGGGTGACCCCCTAAGGGGTGGTCTCGCCTGGTCCACTCGCGCCACCTGCTCGTCTGGAAGGCTGACACTCGTCGGGCTGGAGAACAGCTCCCGGCCGGTGAGGTCTCGCTCGACCCCATCTCCCATCCTTTCCTTCCCTGGCCTTCTTCCTAGTGCACTTCCTTCTCCCCCCGCTGGGGTCATCTCGCCAAGACCCCTGGGAGTCGACTCGTCAAGAGGGGGAGCTAGCTACTGGGGGGTTGGGGTGGAGCTGTCACCCTGAGGAGCAATGCTTCGCAGCATCTTCATGATGCCTTGGATGGAGGTCATGAACTTTTGCCTCCCAACAAAGGGTCCGGGGCTGGGGAGCTCGCCGAGATCCTCACTACCTCCCTGACCTCCAGTCATGACTCTCTCCCGAGATCTTCTGTGTTGGTCACTCTCCACGCTCACCGCACCAAAATGTTGAAACCAAAAACTTGGTCTCTGTGGAGTTCGGGGTCCCAAAAGAGGGGTGATCTCACACCTACTACACTCGGGGGAACGTCTCGGAACGAAGACTTGGGAAGCTATGAACAGACCCTCGGCTCTAGCGCGGAAGTCTCACCTCACACCCGGAAGGCTACCTGAGCACTTCCCCTCCCTAGCCAATGCTCGAGCTAGGGTGCCTCGGAGGAGCTCTTTCTACTCTACCAAGAAGAAGCTAAGGGAAGAGGAAGCAAGGAAAAATCCTCTCCAAAGACACCCAAGGGGGTCTATTTATAGTTTTTCCAAGCCCTGTGGCCAAAATGCCTGAAATATCCCTACGCCAAATACACCTTGAGCCAATAGGAAATGCCCACACCGGGGGGCAGGAGGGTAAAAACACCCCCAGGGGCACAGTGGTAAAAACACGCCGTCAACACCCCGCCCCAAACACACGAGGCGGTTCCAGGCCGCCGGGCAGGCCGCTTGGGCGAGACCAGGCCGTCGGCCGTCTCGCCACGAGCAGGCCGCCCGGGCGCGAACCAGGCCGCGACCGTCTCGCCCGCGAGCAGGCCGCCCGGGCGAGAGCCTGGCCGCGGCCGTCTCGCCCGCGAGCAGGTCGCCCGGGCGAGAGCCTGGCCGCGGCCGTCTCGCCCGCTAGCAGGTCGCCCGGGTGAGAGCCTGGTCGCGGTCGTCTCGCCCGCGAGCAGGTCCCCGGGCGAGACCGGCCCACGGCCGTCTCGCCCGCGAGCAGGCCGCCCGGGCGAGACCGGCCCCCGGCCGTCTCGCCCGCGAGCAGGCCGCCCGGGCGAGAACCGGCCCCCGGCCGTCTCGCCCGCGAGCAGGCCGCCCGGGCGAGAACCGGCCCCGGCCGTCTCGCCTGCCCCTACCTCGGTCTCAACAGGCCGGGGCGGGTGCTACCCAACTTGCCGCACCCGCCTCCCAACAAAGGAAGCATTGGGGGAGGCCAATTTTTCCTCCCCCTAATAGTATATTTCCAAGCTAGAGCCAAAATTGGTCATCAAGAGTGCCCATGTGCCAAAAAAGCTTAAGAACTGTATAGGGGCGAATACGGGGTGGTACACTAAGACTTTGTTTGGAGCGGGAGCAGCCGCCGTCACAAGGCGGGAAAACAAATGTCTCTCATGCATGCGGCGGCTGCGTTTGCTCCCGCCCTCCCTCTGCGGAATGGAGAAACAGCTCCGTTCCTAGCCGTAGTCGTCCCCCTCCAGTGGTGGTGTTTGCTGGGTTCCCAACCGCGAAACCCTAAGCTGCATAAACAAACACCTGAAAAACTGCATTTTCATTTTGAATAGAGATTATTCATTAGCATAAGCTGTCCCCAACCTAAGTTTCTAAGTAAACGAATTATGCTTAATCTGCCTCAAATGCAACATATAGCAACTTATCGACAACTAGTAGGAGAAACCCTAATCACCATGAAAAGGAAACCTCAGTATGCATACAATTTCGAACAACAAAACCATTCCAATTTCAACAAAAAACCAAAGTTCCATCCATGATCCATCAGCTACCCCGTCGTGTAGAATCAAAACATACGACAAATTCAACAATCAACCAATCTCGTCTCCTATTCCAACGAAGACGTACCACAAAGGTAAGAACAGATAAGAAGAAGAAGAGGAGGAGAAACTGAGAGATTCGACCTGCAGCGAAAGCCGAGCTTGGGGCGCCATCGGAACCCCGCGAGACGCGCTGTTCCGGAGCAGGGAGGGAAATTTAGGGCACGGGACGGCGATGTACGAAGCCATGACGGAAGAGCTCCAAGTCCGGCGGCGGAGCGAAAGATATTGCCGGAAAGCGAGATCAATGGGCGGATAGATCGAGGAGGAGTGCAATTATTAACCGCAGAGTTCCATCACAGTTAACGGCAATCCTGTTTTAGATATTCGCACCTCATTGTTAACTGTAATCCGAAAATATGTCGCACCCCGTTGTTAATCGACTCCGAAAGTTTTGAAAATTTTATTCGCATTCCGAATTTATTAAAAAAATTTGCAACACAAATTTATGGAAGCAACACTACATATGTGTATATTTTGATAATTGTGGAATTGCTTCAACCTGCATAGCTGCTATTTCACATAGCATTTCATTGAAACTTTATCACGATGAATTACCTTCATAAGTTGATCGAATAATTTCATGTTATTGCACATATTGGTCCTATTACACCAAAGATTATATAGCAAAACATATTAAACTTGTCTCCTAGCTAAACACAACAACATATCCATTAAAATCAATACAAAATTATGATAGTTAGAAACATGAAAATACAAAAATCCTGCACTTATAAGTCTCACAGTCTTGCTTTGTTTGCGCCCCAAACTTGATTTTTAACCAAAAACTTGCAATCATACAAATGAACATATGTATACCCATGAAATGAAAATATGAATTTATTTATATTAATGTTCATACCTTGATATTGATATTTGTCAAACATTGAAACGACGACCTTGAAATTGAAATTTGCAAAACCGTCGTATTAGCTTGCATTATACTGTTAAGAATTAATTTAATATGTTATAACCATAAAATATCACGAAAAACATTGCTTAGTCAAAATAAATTTAATATGTTATACTTTTGGAACAAGAGTCATCCAAATTTATCAATAAAGGTGAATATTCAATATTCCTCTCCGTCACTACAATTTTTGATGCAAATAAAGTTTCTCATGTTTATGTTATTTCTCCATGATACCTTCTCCATAGAGGGTAAATCAACGGTAACGGACATCCATCACGCATGTGAACTTCAATGAAATGATTTTCATCGATAAATCCAATGAAAATAATTTTTTGTTCTGCCGGTGGAGGTGATTGTAACGGAAGAAATGTGAATGACTGAACTTTAGATAGTTTGACTAATACTATATTGTAGCACAAAGCGATAATGAGTCTCATATCCGGCATCGACATCCATTTGTCCAAACTCGTTGGAGTTGTATTGCATTCAAGTAAACATAATAATTCTTTCCTTCTTATTTTTCCAAACGTGATATCGTACAATGACAATTTTGTTTCAAGTTCTTCATGGAGATCGAACCGGACTTGTGCCCAACAACTGCCCTCAATTTTTAATGCTTGGTCAATGACTCTATAACCGCAATGCTCATCGCCAAGTACATCAATAATCTCCATAATGTGATGTGATAAATAAGAAGGCATTTGCTCACGAACATCATCCAAAAATTTATTAATAAGTAAGGAATTAACATTATTATAAATTGTCCGCCTGCGTGCATTCAACTTTGGATGAACCTTCAATTTCATCTTTTCCTCCATCAAGAAGCACTCAAAATGGGACGAATCACGCTTTGTGGATTTAGAGTTATCTCTGAATTTCTTATAACTCCCTTTAGGCCTACTTTTTAAATGCACTTTAACTAAAGGCTCAATTGTTCGGCTTGTGGTTGGATCAATGATCTCGCGCAACTTCCGTTTTAACTTCTTCTTTTGTGTGCCATTTGTATGGATAAATTTCTGAATGATTGCTTCTATTTCATTGTTTATGTCGTTCTAAAATCTTTCCCTCACTGAAAATTTTTTTGCAATTTGCTACAAAATTTTTATTAATGTGTACTTGACATAAAATAATTTTTGATTCCGGATATACAATCTTTATAGCATTCATCAAAGCTTGTTCTCTATCCGTCACCAACACAATTGGTTGAGAATGATGATGCAGAATGAATATAAAACAATCAAGAGTCAACTTGTAACTTGATTCCTTTTCATCTAACATAAAAGTGAAACGCGAAAAAAATGTCTGATTTGTTGATGTAACTCCAACAATGCATAGTAATGACATACGATAACGATTTGTCTTGTATGTGCAGTCTAACTGAAAAACTGTTGGAAACATTTTACTTAGCTTTATAGAGACCGGATGTGCAAAAAATAACATTTCTAATTAGTTATTAGTGGAGCAAACTTGGCTAAAAAAATGTAACATGCATCGTTCATACACTTATACAAATATTGTATAGGCGTTCCTCTATCCAACTTTTTCTTTTGTAACTTCACTCGCTCATTGTAAATTGTTCTAATAACAATGGTATTTTTCGCTATTTTCCTTATTCACCGCGGCAAGTATTTTGCATGTCTTCACCCCAGAACCGTACATCTGTTCTACCAATTTTTTCTCCTTCGTATGCATGTGCTTCCAGATGAACTCTCTTGTGATTGTGTTGGTCGCATATTACGTAAATCATCCATTTTTCAGTAATTAAATATGTTTGCCCCTTAAAAGAAAATTAAAAAACACAACGTTTTGAAGGGGACCTACGCATACCTTTATTCACCTAAGTTTTTTTGTTTTGACTATCTCGGTATTTACCCCCTCTATCACAACCAAGAAACACATGAAGTTTTGGTCATTCATTCAGCTTATAAGACGATTAACTCATACTCCGACCAATAACACGGGCCCATTCGATTAACTCTTCTTTAAAATCGAACAATAAATCTGCTTCAAAGTGACTACCAACATCCATTTTTATCTTTTCACAGATTTCTTCAATTTCATTAGTGACATCTAGAGGAATATGAAAAGTACGTATGAGAACACTATGTGAGATCAAACCAATATATGAGTTCAAACCAATCTAGAGGAATACTCCAACAATTTGATGATATCACCTGAAAATTCTTTCATATAGAAAGTGTTGAGCTCAAACCAATATATGTGAGCTTGAGATCAAAGTAATAACCTCAAGCTCGAGCTTGAAAATTATTGCCAAGCTCGGCTCCTTCTCAAATCGTTGACATCTTTATAATTAACAGTAAAAAATTTATAACGAGTGAGTGCATGGCTAATTAGCAATATTCTCTACCAGCGCCATAATGTGATTTAATTCATTAATTCAATTTGCAATAGTTCTTTAATTCATACATATGTTGACTTCAACATTCAAATCAAGAATTATGCAGTACGTGAGAGCTAAATTCATCGAAAGAAAATTGAAACATCATGACTGTATGCACATGTAACCCAATATTACCATAAATCCCTCAATCAAAAGAAACTTCTTCTTCATAGCTTATGGAACTACTGAGGTGCATGATGTGAGCGTAGAGCTAATCTAGCAAGAAGCCCTGCTTATGTTAATCTAAGTGAATAAAAGGTGTTGTTAGAAAAGTAAATCAGTGAGAGCAAATGGTTATATCCTAGCTTGAAGCCGAACAGAAAGGAAAAAATTGAAAGAAATTGTACCTAATCACCTAGAGGGGGGGTGAATAGGTGACTTAATTTTTTTAACTTTTTAGGCAGATTTTCAGATTATATCACAGAGTTATAACTAATTCTACACAGCAGTCAATCAGCAATCACAGCAATCAATCAAGCACACAGTGAACACACAAATTTATAGTGGTTCCCCAAGGTTTGGGTACATCCACTTTCCCCCTTCGCCTATCTAGTAGTGTACTAGATTCAGCCAAACTCCTCCACTATCTCAGATCCTCAGATATTACACTCAGAACCCCAAACAGTTTCCTACAGCTCAGGCCCAAGGCCCTACAACTCAGCTTCTTCACAAAGCCTATACTCAGCTTCTTCACAAAGCCTACACTCAGCCACAACAGGCCTACACTCAGAGAATTAGATCTCCTACACTCAGGCACACAGGCCCTACCACTCAGCTTTTATAATTACATGCTTACAACTCAGATCCCTAAGGATCCTACAAGAAATTTAGAATACAAAGAATATTCCTACAACTCAGAGAAAAGAGAGAAGAGTTGATATGTTCTTGATGAGTTCTTGGAAGAACTCTGCTGAGAACAATCTCACTTGGCTTTTCTTCAAAGCTTCTTGAATGTAGAACACAATATGATTGATTCTCTGCAGCTGATCTTCAATCACTGCAACTTAAGATTCAGAACTAGGTCTGAACCCTTCTTCACAGCTTGGTTCCAACGGCTGTCTTCTTGGATGGAGCTCTCTCTCTCCAACTACTTATATCTTCACTTGATTCTTTAATGAATAGCTAGATCTTCTTTTTTTTCAATCACTTGATCATCTGTTTCTGTAGACAGTATAAGCCTATTTATAGTCCTTCTTCATGGTGACCGGCTGATCCGGTTCCTAACAGCTTTCTGACAACTCTGACAGGTGCAGTAGACCGGCTGGAATGGCAGCTGTCAAGTCATCCAGTCAGTTCTTGAAATATCTGTAACTGTCTGAAAGTGTCGAGACAGTCTGTCTTTAAGTGTCGACACTTATAGACCAAGCGTCGACACAAGTTGACTAAATGTCGACACTAGCCTTCAAGATGTCGACACAACTCCTTGTGTTGTAGAATTCACTTCTCGACACAGCTTCTTCATCATGTGCCGACACTGATATTGTGTGTCGACACAACTTCTTGTTCTTCAGTACTTTGTTGAATTTTTATAAGTGTCGACACAACTCCTTTGTGTCGACACATCTTCATGTGTTGAACTTGTTCAGTGTCGACACTTCTTTTTGGTGTCGACACTTGTCTTCTGTGTTGATACTTTCTGAGTGTCGATACTTCTCCTTGTGTCGACACTTGTCTTATTCTGTTGAGACTTTTGCTGAGTGTCGACACATCTCCTTTGTGTCGACACTTATACTTAGAATTTTGTTGAACTTTGCTAAGTGTCGACACAGCTCCTTGTGTCGACACATTCTTCATGTATTGAGTCTTCCGCTGAGTGTCGATACATTCTTTCTTGTGTTGACACTTTCTTCAAGTGCTGAGTCTTCTGCTGTAACATCCCATTTCCAACTAGACCCCTAAGAGTGGTTTTGGTCATGACTAGGTCATGACAAACCCTAGGAAGCCAGTAATGAGTCAAGAGATAGGGGACAGAAAGGTGGGGGATCACCATGGTCTGCAAATAGTAGAACTCTGAACCATGGTTTAGGATGACCATGGGCTACACCTTGACCCCAAGACCCTACCACAACACCCCTAATACCTTGGGAGGCCCATTAGAGCCATAAGGACACATTGGGGTCAAACAAAGAGGCTCAATTGACCAAGGTCAACCCTAGCCCTAAATGGGTCAAACTAGCCTACTTATGGTCAATTGACCTACTCCTAGCCTAGAGGACCCCACCTATGCCCTCCTAACCCTAAAGTGAGGTCAATGGGTCACTAACGACACATTGGGGTCAGCCCTAGAGGCCAGGTTGACCCAAGTCAACTCAAGCTCCTAATCTGGTCAAAGTACCCTTACTAAGGGTATGTGACCTCCAAAGTGCAGGGTAACCCTACATAACCCTTCCTAGACCTTAGGGGAGTCCAATAGGTCACCAAGGACCCATTGGGGTCAACTCAAATGGTCATGTTGACCAAGGTCAACTCTATTCTAGTGTTAGGTCAAATTAGCCTAAATGAGTCAACCCAAGCTCAACCCCTTTTTCCTTTTAAGTTAACCACAACATAATGAAATATTATGGGTGGAAAGGGCTGCCAATAGGCTGGGGAGTCAGCATGGTCAGTTTTGGTGACTAGGAAAGAGAGAGAAAGCTTCATCCCACACTAATGGAGGAGAGAGAAAAGGGGAAAGAGAGTTGAAGGAGGAGATTGGCCAAGGAAAGGCCAATGGTCCCCACTGATGGCAGCATTCATCTCCTCCAGTGAAGGGGAGGAGTTTCCAGCCGTTTTCCTGGCTGTCAAGGGCAGTTACAGCCTCCACCATCATGGCCGAAACAAGCCTTTAATGGCCATGATGACCATGGCAGTTTCTTCCATTCTTCTCCCCCTCTGATGATTTAAACACCACCAGTGAGCTTGGAGGAGAATTTCCCAATCCTTAACTGAAGAAATCCGGCGAGTTTACTGGGAGATTGCAGAAATCCGATCGGCGGCGCCACCACCATGTCAACCCGCAGATCCGCTCGTCTCCAGGCCGCCAACAAGGTCCTCCTCCTCCTCTTTTCTCATGGGCAGATCTTAGGTTTCATTAGGGCCGAGGTTCGGGCTCAATTGAGCCCGATCCAATTCAGAAAATTCATGGCTTTCGGCCGAGAAATTTCTTGGTTGGATCGCCGGAATCCGCCCCTCCGGCGGCTGTGCCGCCGTCTGGCGATAGCCACCACCTCAACGGAGGTGATGGTGGCGGTGGCCGGCCGGGGAAGGGACTGGGTGGCCGGCGGCAGACGTTTGAAGTCGGCACAGGAAGAAGCAATCCTGTCTGTTGGCTCATCGGGGACGATAACCCCGCGCCGTTGATCTGCGCCAAGATTCGCGCGGCATCAATCAGATACTTTAGGATTTAAATGAATATTATTTCATTTCTGTCACATTTGATGTATTTAATGTATTTAATTTTTAAAAATACTTAGGGACCCTGAATGGAAATCTGCCCAACATGAAAATTGTAGCTTAGGGTGTCTAGTTTGTAGCAAAAATTGTTTGGACCCTTTTGGGCCACTGGTTAGACCAGGGTACCCTTTTTGGTAGGACCTATACCTAGACCTAAACAGAAATTATTTTTGGTGCCCACACTTCATTCCTTGTCCAAACAAGTTGAAATTTGGGCAGTGAGAAGGTCTTAGTCATATCTAGAACCTGCCCAAAATTTAGAATTTTTGGAGAACATTTTTCTATAGTTTTTAGAAAAATTTAATAAATCATGATTAATTTAATTATGTGACCTAATTAATTTAAAACTCCCCCAAATTTTGGTGGGTGGTCTTAGATGTCATGATAGGTATAGGGTTAAAACTTTAGCTCATTTGGAGATGTTTAGGATAGGTAATTTACCCACCATATATATGACCCTATAAGGGTATTTTGGTCAAAAACCACTATTTGATGGTTGAGTGGCCAAATTCCCTCATCAGAGGCTGAAATTTTGGCCACTGATATACTTTGACTTTTTACACTCACTTATGAAGTTTGGAGTGGTTTGGACTAGGGTAGCCCTAGAATTTTAGGGTAGGCCCTTTAGGGTAAATTTCTAGGGTTTGAGGAATTTGGGGTCAAAAGACCTTGGATGGGCTTGAAACTTGGGACAGATGTCCATAGGGTTACTATGGTCCTGTGGTTAAAATTTTAGGGCATTTGGAAGACTTTAAACCCCTTAAATCTATAACCCTAGTTTAGGGCACTAGCTTTGAAATCATAAGTTCTAATACCAAAACCTTCTGAAAAGGGCTGAGTTTTTGAATGGGTAGTTGTTTAGGGTATATACATCTCTGGAAATTTTATAATAAATTTTGGATGAATATTTTTGGTACTTTATTCACAAAGTCATGTTTTACAATTTCCACTTAGGAATTTTTGGAGATAAATATACTTGATTAAATCTGATGAAACTAAGCAAAGGGGCTTGTAATAATGGTACCCATCTCTGTAAATGTTTATGAAATTTTTGAAGAATGATATGTAGTAGTTGCTTCTTTAATTATTTAATTCTATGGAACTTTGGTAAATTTAATAATGACATTTAAATGGTCTGAAAAATTTTAATTTCTTCATCATGATGTTTCTAGTTCCTTATGAAGCCCTAGTAATTTTTACATAATTATTGGAGACATATTTGTGGCACTTCCTTCATTATATTTGATCTTGGGAATTATTTTTAATAAATCTTTTAGAGGTCAAGAACTATATGGAAAATTATGAAAATTGGCAACCAATAATATTTCTCTGTTATTTAGTGGATAAAAATTTTAGGAGGCCATTACCTGAGCAAATCTTATGGCTCATGTTCAAATTGACTATGGCCTAGTTGTTGAGGAAAATTCAATAAATAGTAGATTAATTGGGAAAAATATAATTTTCTGAATTTAGACTATATTTATCATAATAGACCTCTGGTAAAATTTGTAGAGTTATTGGAGGAGAATTTAGAGTATCACCTATTGAGTACATCATATTAGCTTAGGGTGGTCTGCAATTAGTAAAAACAGCAGAAATCAAATTAAAGTGCACAATGAGTTTAGGAAGTTGGAATAATGGGGCATTAGTCTGGTAGGTGATTTAGGTTTGTCATCAGAAGTGTAGATGAGTAGTGGAGGTTGGTTAGAGTTGTGTGGGGTTCGGGATCGACAAAGGATCACTCATCCTCATTGAAAAGAAGGAGTCATATACACTTGGGTTAGGATTCAATTATAACCCTAAGGGATTGAGAGATTTGTGTAGTAACCAATAATAATAAGTGCCTTGCGAAAGGGAGCTTTGGGCGTAATCCCATCGTAGTTCCTAGTGCCTTCGAGAGCCCTTCACGGGGAATACCTTGGGCAGTCCTGGGCTAACGCAACTCATAGGAGTAATGAAACTTCAAGAGTAACTAGAATAACTAGGGTTTCACTCTCACACACCCCGAGGTTACGGGAAGTAGTTTTGGCTAGATGATCAAGCAGTAGGCTCGGTCGTTGTGGTAAGAGGGCAGGATGGCCCGGTGAGCTTCGACGCGGTGTCGGTACGTAAATTTGCATGTGCATAAAAGGAATGATATTAAGGTGGTGGGTCTTCGGTATTGGAGGATCTTAGCACAGACACCAATACGTTGACTCAGCAAGTGTTGTGATAGCACTTCGCCAACAGAAGTCCGGTGCGCCAGCCGGCAAGAGTACGCAGGAGTCCGCTTGTGCACCAGCGTTGAGGCGTACGATAGGTCTGACCAGTAGTGCTATACTGGTTTAGAGGTGGGCGAGGCCCAACCCACCGCTTCCGTCTGCCACTACGGAGGTATCCTGGGAGGTGAGGCTCCAGAAAGGGGGAACTAAAGGTCTGTGTGCACAGAGTCGGGTGTGTGTGTGTTGCACTTGCTTGATCCATCATACCCACTTGCATGTCATAGCATAAGCGATTCATTTAACCTTTGACACCTAAAATATATGTGGTATGGGACACTTATACATTAGGCCCTGCAAAACGACCCCTTGGTCTATAAGCTTGTGTGGGCAAGTTTATAAATTAAGGTTAATTTTCTTTACATATATGTATTGCTGTTAATAACCGACACCTCAACGTATAAATTGGTATGAGACTCTTTATACGATGGGAGCCTTGCAAAAGACCCCTTGCTTATATGTACCCATATAAGTTAAGGTCACTTTACTTTACTTGTTTACAAATATGATTAGTTACTATATAAATTGCTAGTTTTAGGTCCACCGTCACCTGCATTTGATATACTCTCCACTTTCAAGTCCTCCCTTTCTTCCTCTCCGCTCGGTGCCTAGGAGCCACGGGGAAGGGGTGGGGGATGATAGGACTTAGTCTTTTAGACTAACGGTTTTCGAACCACATCATTTAGGGGATCGCGGAGCCCAGATTGGAGGAGCAGCCCAGAGGTTGACACGCTTGGAGATAGGGCAGTCTAGCACAGGAGTTCAGACAGCTGGGACCGTGAGGCCCTTACTCTAGTAGTTTTTATTTTATTTCCTCATGAGAGATCTTGTGGTGAGGAATTGATGTATCGGCATAAGCCCTTATTTACAGTGCTTGGTTTTGTGGACTCTCCCGTCGTGGAGATATTTTACTTGATGTGATATTTCTGTGGACTTTTACTTAGAGTTTTGCTGCGCATGATATTACTCTAATTTTGTTACTATGCTGCGATCGAATTGGCCGGCAGAAACGACGTTTTGTGGTGATGCCGCTTCAAGGCGTGAAGGAGTCACCGCAAAACGGCGGTTCTGGGCCTAAGACCCCGGTGTCGAGAAAGAAAAAAAATGGGGTCTTACATCTGCTGTGTGTCGACACATTCCTCATTATGTCGACACTTATACTTAGACTCTGCTGAAATTTACTGAGTGTCGACACAGCTTCCAAGTGTCGATACTTTCTGATGTATACACAATTCTTCTGGGTGTCGACACAACTGCTAAGTGTCGACACAGCTTCACTGGACTTCTCTTCATTGAGTGTCGACACAAACTGTATGTGTCGACACTTTCTGTCTGGTGTCGACTCTGCATCCCTGGTGTCGACACAAATACTCCAAGTGTCGACACTGCTTGTCTGGGTGTCGACACAAGTCTTCTTAAGTGTCGACACTTTCTCTCTGGGTGTCGACACATGGACTTAGAATCTTTTCTGCTTTCCTTGCAAATACTTGACCTGTACAACTAAACTCAAAACACATCAAATACATTTTGATGTATATCATTGAGTATGGTGAGACTTCTTCAAAACAGGTACATTTAAACCAATGTACCCAACAAAAATGATCACCTGAAAATACACAAGTCGATTCTTTCTTGAAACCTCAAAACCTAGGATTTGCATGTAAAATAAAAATAAAAATTGTTAGGGTTTACCTGAAGGCAATCAGATGCTGGAGACGGTCCGGGAGAGGAGTTGGCTCAACCTTCGCCGACAAGAACTCAACCATTACCGATGATCAGATGCCTGAGACGATGACGGGAGACGGTGTCTGATGTCAGATACGCGAGGGAGCCGAAGACGAAGAGGAAATCTGACGTGGAGTGATGCCGGAGAGGGAGCCGAAAATGCGATCTGACGCCGGAGATGGTCGCGACTTCCAGCGAGGAGGGAGGAAGGATGCGGCATTCGCGGAGTGGGGAGACGGGCGCTTCCTTAAACCGGGAGAGGAAATGGTTTTAGGGTTGTGAACATCTAAAACTGGGTTGCGGTTAACAATCTTATTTTTTTTGGATCAATTTGAATGCCTATTCGTAGACCATGTACCCCGGGATTACCTTTAAATAAAATCTCATTATACAAGAGAAAGGCATGTTGACACCCCCTAAGACCCACTCTAGAAAATTTTGTGTCTTTCTCTCGCCGAGCTCAGCCTTGTCTTGAGAGTGAAGGCCGGTTTTTATACACTTCCGGATAAGAGGAGAGACCTCAACGCTGCAGTTCGGGGTTTAGTTTATAGGCAATTCAATAATATTTTATGTTTTAAGCTCTATTAGTCTTAATTTGCCCGGGTCAACCGTTAGATAAGTAGCTTTTGATTTCTCTTGGTCTGAACATTATAACTAGATTTTTCTTTGTTACAACAGTCGTAATTTTGTACTTAGCCAAGGTGTGGTATAATGTTAAATAACTTGTGTGAAAGTTTCAACAATATTATTTTCAAAGCTATACATAAACCAATAATACTATTGTATATTTTAAGAGTGATTGTGATGAAGAGGATCACTACACAAAGAGATAAATTGCTTAAATCTAATGGAGATGTTTGTCCTATAATACAAAAGATTTTGAAAAATAACAAAAAGAAGGTTCATGTTTACATCTTGGTATAGAATGAGAATGATAGATTTGAAGTAAAAGGATGTCTTGGTGATAAAAGAACTGTTGATTTAACTTCAAAAAAATATGTAGTTGTGAATTGTGATAAGTGAGATGTCATTGATATATCATGTGTGCATGTCACAATATGTATTTTCCATAAATGTAAAAATATTTAAAATTTTCTTAAGCATAGTTACAAGAAAAAACATCACTTAAGGCATACAAACACTTGTTAATTCCTATAAATGAGCAAAATGAGTGCACTAATTCTAACCTAGTTCCTTTATTTCCATGGTCTGAGAAACCAAAATAGACTAAAAGACTATTTGGATTTGCTAAAAGAAAAGAAGCATATGAGATTGTGAAGAAGGAATACAAATTAAAGAATAAAGTTGAAGTTATAATATATGTCTAAGTTGTAATTTAAGTTCATTATGAAAGAATTCACAAAGCATTTTGAAGCAATAAATCCAAGGATGCTCATGGAAGGGAGATTAGATGATTGGAGGATGTGAAACAATTGATGATGCTAATTTTGAAACATTGGTTTATTGTATTTTGGTGAACTATGGATATATGATTTTTTTTGGAACAATGCTTCTCCAAAATAAGTCCCCCAAAAAGAAACCTTTGATGCAAGATGTCGCTTTTTCTTGTCTGGTCCATCAAACAAAAATATAAGGGCTCGTTTGGCGTAGTGGTTGGGTGGCGTAGATTTCATCTGCATTGCGAGACCGCAACCATGGATGAAATCCATGCCTTGTAAAGCATTGTGTCGTCACTCTACAAAATCAAGCGGTTAAGGAAGGAGTGGTCACCCAGCATACACACACTCAGATATCATCGTCCATTACACGTGACACACTCAACAACATCCAGAGGCTAAAATTTTAGGAGTTTTTAGGTCCGGACACCACCAAAAATACAGTCGACGAGTTCAACCTTGTTGGATCAACTTTGGAAGAAGGCTCACCTTCTAGCAGTCGATAGGATGCTTAGAGATCGACATGTTAGCAGTAAACAGGGATGTTATTAGAGTTATTGTGCCCAGATTTGTGCTTTCATATCTTTATTTAATACTATATTGTGATGGGTGTATATTATAGGGGTCTGGATGGACTCATACTATACAATTAATTATTGTGGTGGTGGTGTTACACGAATCACTTGCTCCTGTGTAAAAATGATTCTTACATTAATTTGGCAATGACCACCGCCTAATATTTCGACTCAGAAATAATTTGATAGGTATGTAACATCCCATAAACAACCAGACCTCTAGGAAGTTTTGCCATGACTAGGTCATGACAAAGCTCTAAGAAGATCAAGAGGGCCATGAGTGCCTAGGCAAATAGATGAAATCACCTTGGTCTGCAAATAACAATTTTTGGTTACCTAGCCTAAGGTTTGGCTTTTGGGTCCCAACTTGACTATTTTACCCCACCATAACACTTCCAATCTTATAAGGGGCCTTTAGAACTCTAACAACTCATTGGGGGTCAACCAAGGAGGTCAAGTTGACTAGAGTCAACTCTAACCCTAGTTAGGTTAAATTGCCCTAATTTGACACAAATCGATTACACCAAGTCACAAATGGACTTGAGTGGTGTCAAGGCACCCATGAACTCTCAATTGGGTCAATCGCATCATCAAGCTTGACCTAGGGTGGAGCCTAATTAACTAGGGTTAGTTAAGCACAAAATTGGGAGAAAAGTCAAACCCAACTTCAATCTAGTTGGGCTAGGCCCAATTGTGGTGACTCATTAGCTACAAACAAAGATAAATTACATAAAGAGTTACTCAATTTCTAGAGGAGTGACTAGGAGAGAGAAAGTTGAGGTTTCACCCAAAGGGAGGAGAGAGAAAGATAGAAGAGCATTCATGACTTTGGATAGCCATGAGACACTCAACCCCCCTTTAATGACCTCATTCATTCCTCTTGATCAATTCGGAGGAGATGGAAGGGTTTTCCCGAACTCCTAGGGGTAGAATTGTAGGAGCTTGGTAGTGGCCGAAAGCTCAATTCAAGGCCATTAATGGTCATTCATGGCTTGACTCTCCCACTCCCCAATTTGACCCTTCTATCATCTTTAAAAACTCCCAATCAATGAAAACGAGCTTTTGCATCACTGCTTTAGGTGAAGGATTGAGAAAACGACAAGGAGGAGCTTGGAGGTCGTCGGCCATGACACACCACCACCACACACGCCGCCAAGACCGCATGCATGTCTATTTCTCTTCCTCTTCCTCTGTGTTAGATCTGTAGATCGCTATGTGGAGAAATTGGGCTCAATCGAGGCCGATCAGTGAGGAGATCTATATATAACAAAATTATATTTTATTATTTATTTGTAATTATATATATCATTTAAATTGGATTTACAAACATATGTGAGTTGTGATATATTATTTTTATTTGTACAAAAATAATAAATGCATATAATGTTAATTTTTTGTTCCAATCCTAATCAAATTCAAGAAAACTTTTTTGCTATCGTTATATATAATTATATGCATTTTTATTTATTTAAAATAATGGTTCAACCCCGGTTAAACCGGTTCAACCTTGAACCTTTTCTTCTGCCGGTTCGATCTCCGGTCCGGTTCTCAAACGTTGAACCCGATCATAAAAATATGAAATCTGACTGACAAAAAAGCAGCTTGAAGGATTTAATGCAAGCTGCAAAATTATACAATTAAACCTAAAGTATGAAACCAAAAATTGAGAGCATGTGCCCAAGAAGTAGAACTATCTAGCAATTGCCAACTATTGAACATATTTCTCCAAAAATAATTTCTTGTATAATTTTATAGTCGGGTTTAAAATTTTCCATGTGTATTTCTTTATTTGCAGACATATTTCACAATTTTCGATTAGATTTTCAGTCAATCAAGTTGTATTTTCATTTGAATTTACTCAGGATTTTCATCTTAATGTAGGATTCCTCAACTTAGGTTCAGTTTGGGGGGTCGAGAGATTACGACTGCATGAATCGGACCTTAATTTTAAGGCCCGATTCATGCGGTCGTAATCGCTTGACCGGTGAAAATAAGCCCCCCAAAAAGAAACCTTAGATGCAAGATGTCGCTTTTTTCTTGTCTGGTGCATCAAACAAAATATAGGGGCTCGTTCGACGTTGTGGCTGAGTGGCGTAGATTTCATCCGCATTGCGAGACCGCAATCGCAGATGAAATCCACGCCTTGTAAAGCATTGTGTTGTCACTCTACAAAATCAAGCGATTAAGGGAGGAGTGGTCACCCAACATACACAGACTCAGATATCACCGTCCATTACACGTGACACACTCAACAACTCCCCACTCGCCACGTGCCCCTTAGCTCTGATATCATGTAAAGCATTGTGATGTCACTCCCCAAAACCACGTGTTTAGGGGAAGAGCGGCCAACCCACTTGTACACTCAGGACCAACGAGCACGCTAGGCGGTGTGGGACTAAACCTTCCCTTTGAGCGAGTCGCAACACAGGCTCGAACGTCACAATCCATTCCACGCAGCACGCTCAACACACCTTTTCCACGGTTTTAATGCAGCGGTGCAGATCCCCACCGTCCGGCCGCGGCCCCGCCAAATACGCATAATCGGCAACCTTGCGGTGTCGTCCGAGCTGATCCGCCCCGCCAAACGGCACCCATCCCAAAACGAGTCAAATGTACAAATACTAAGATTCCGTTTGGGGGGACTTAGGTCAAGCGGTTAAATTAAGATCCGGTTCATGAGAACGTAACTACTTGACCGGTGTAAATAAGTCCCTGCAAACAAAGCATTATTCATAAACAAAAAAGAGGTGGGTCCCGCAAAAAAAAGAAACTCAACATAAATTTGCTTTCGAATCGTATGATATCTTTCTTCACATTAAGCGGTGGCGACACGTCAACATAACATGTGTCGCTCACTCGGAATACTTTACAGCATTCAACCGCTCTCTTTAAACGTGCGTAGTTCTCAGTTCGCTCCTTTCGGTGACACCTGTACACTAATATTCTATTTAAAAACAATATATAGAATAATGCTGGACCATTAATAGGGCGACGCGTGTCCTAATAAAAACTTATAATGACGGCTATTCGGCCGGTAAACTTTAATGGCGGAAGAGTTTTGAGGCCCACTTACGTGTTAGAAAATGTTAAAAAAGTTCTGAAAACGTCGGTGGACTTGAGTTCCCACAACCGGCAGATGCCGGTCTGTTTCTTTCTCTAGACACCCTGGTTCTCTCTCTCTCTAGGGTTTCGATCCGTTCTTTTTTAGTATTATGATCGGTAATTTGTATCGCCGAGCAAATTTTTTTGTCCGCCGCCTCATCGTCCTCCTCCGTCGCTAGATAACTTTGGCCGGCGGTCAGATGGCGGAGATATGCTGCGGGATGGTTGCCGGAGGTGAGCCGGCGGGGACGGAGACTACTGCGGACATCTGTGATATTACTTCGCGAGCTGCGAGGAGGAGGAGGATAGCGATCCGGCGATTTAAGTTAGTTGCCGGTGTCGATTTAGAGGCCGAAGAGCCGGAGAGTGAACGGAAGAGGAAGATGATCGAGTTAGGGGCGCCGATCATGGAATTACCCGATCTGCAAAAAGATGTATCGATCGGCACGGTTGAGAGCACTGGAGGCGAGATTGTAGAGAAGATCGCCGCCTTCAGCTGTAGTGCAGTCTCCGATGATTCCCGATCTGCGGCGAAAGAGAAGGCTGCTGCTGCTTCTACTTTTTCGAACGAGTGTCCGTTGTACGGCGTGATGTCAGTTTGCGGTCGCCGGCGGGACATGGAGGATTCCATCTCCGTTCATCCGGATATGCTACAGCATACCAGCCAAACTAAAGGCATATATCATTTCTTTGCCGTCTTCGACGGCCATGGCTGCTCTCATGTGCGTCTCTCTCTCTCTATCTCTCTGTTTGTATGCTCTCATGTTCGAACTGTAACCATCGCGATCTATAGGTTGCTGTGTCATGTAAGGAGAGGATGCACGACATCGTTTCGGAGGAGTTGAATCAGCTTAGTAAGACTCCGGCGACGATCCTTGAATGGAAGAAACTCATGGATAGAAGCTTCTTTCGGATGGATGCGGAAGCAGCTTCATGGCGCGGCGGATCCGAGATCCCCACCTGCCGCTGCGAGTTCCAGACGCCCAAGTGCGATCACGTCGGCTCAACGGCCGTCGTCTCCGTCATCTTCAAACAGCATATCGTGGTAGCCAATTGCGGCGATTCCAGAGCCGTTCTCTGCCGCAACGGCACTCCCGTTCCCCTTTCCGACGATCACAAGGTATTAAACAATTCGCCTGTTTTTAATCTCCCAGTCTCCCTCTCATTCTCTTTAATTTACGATTTTCGCTCATTTGACAGCCTGATCGGCCGGATGAGCTCCGACGAATCGAAGACGCCGGCGGCCGTGTAATTTACTGGGACGGCGCTCGTGTTCTCGGCGTTCTGGCTATGTCCAGAGCAATAGGTGAGTTGCCGGCGTCGATCGCTGCCATTCTTGACGGGTTGATACTTGACTCTGAACGCCTCGGGATTCTCTCGTTGATTTCGCAGGGGATAATTATCTGAAGCCATTCGTCATATCGGAACCCGATGTGACTGTGACGGAGCGAGAGGAAGGAGACGAATGCCTGATTCTCGCCAGCGACGGCTTGTGGGACGTGGTGACGAACGAAACGGCGTGTCAAATCGTGAGAATGGTCCTCCGCGGCGGCGCATCCGCCGGCGGCGCTGGTTCTCAGAAGGCCTGCGCCGATGCGGCCACTCTGCTCGCCAAACTGGCCCTCGCCCGCCACAGCGCCGACAATGTTAGCGTCGTAGTGGTCGATCTCCGGCGGTGATGGCGCCGCTGTTGATCAAGCCCTACAATGAAGATCGAAGAGAGGAAGAGAAATATATATATATATATATATATATATATATATAGTTTCCATTTTTATTTCCAGTTCAGTTTTTTTTCCTTAAAAATTTAGGTTATATATATATATATATAATATATATATCTGTGTGTGTATAATGTAACTGTATATATTGATTTGATTTTTTTAAACAAATAGTAGCCCTAGTTTTCTTTTTTTGTAATTGGGAAAGGAGGGTGGAGGTGGATGAATGAAAGCACCAAATATGTGTGTTTTTATACACTACTTAAGACTCAACAATGGATGTTTGAGGGTAAACTTGTTGTTATTGAGGGAGATTGCAAGAATGTTGTTGATTTCGCCCTTGCAATGCTGCTGAATACATCTTTTATGGCAGAGGACTTATATATTCATTCTCGTGGAGTTCAACCAAGTCGTCTTCCGCTCTCCCTCGGGAGTCCAGCCGGTTGGCCGGTATTTGTGTTGAGTAGGGGGCATTTGATGTCTTTATTTGGCATGATACTTCTAGTGATACTCCTGAGTTCTTGAACCTCCTTCGAGATGATGACTTAGGCTTCATTTGGTTTAGCGTTTTCAGGCGGCGTTTGTAGCAAGCGCCGCCTGACGGAGTGTAACCTAATGAAATTCCTTCTCCGTTTGCTCTGTTTGCACCCGCAGCAAGGAGGAAACCCCCCCCCCCCCCCCCCCCCCCCCCACCGCTCTGTTTCGACCCCCCCACCCCCACCCCCCACCCCTGGTTCGAAAGCTCTGTTTGAACCTGCTTGTTTCTCCCGCCACCGCTAAACCAAATGAAGCCTTAAGGAGTATGCTTTGTGTGTGACTTTGTATGTTTTTTTATTGTTTATTAATGCACATGCACTTTTCAAGAGATTGAACAATGGAGGATTGGTGGTTGTGGGTTTTTAGGGGAATTATAATACTGAAAAGTGCAGTTAGTTTTTTTTTATCAAGCTTTTCGCTTCTTTCTAGGTAATGGGACATGTCCTTGGTGGTATGTAACTCCCTTTCGAAGGAGTTTCATCTCATCATCTCAGACAACAGGCATACTAATGGGTAAGAAATATATTGTCAAAACTAATCAAAGACCGGGGAAGGCTGTATGCCTCTTATATCCTCCAACGATACTTGTTCAGGAACTCGCTTTGATTCACCGAAATCGACAACGTTAGTAGCAGACACGATCTCTGAGGTAAGCTAAGGATGTCTGCTCCGCTCAGGATCAATCTTTTGCAGGAACAACTTCCGTGACAAGTCTCCTTGTTTCCACATTTCCATCATCTATGTGCGTGACTCAGAGGTTGCTTTCCTGAAGCCGCCCCCACTAAAGGAGGAATGATCTTCGTCTCATATCTCAACGGCAGAGGAGGAAGCAAATCTGAAAGCCCTCCGACGGGATGTTGTAAGTTAGCATGTGAATCCACAACAACTCTTGCATTAGTTCCCTCGCGTATCTCTCCAAGAATCTTTGCAACTTCCACTCTAAACTGAGCCAAAGTAATCTTCAGTTCCCGATCAACAACCTCATTGCCCTTCGCCTCAACCTCAAGTCTCACGACCTCAATTGCAGCATCCTTCGACGTCTTCTCGGTAGTCACTCGATATTGAGCCACTTTCTTTAGCCGCAAACTCTCATCAACATCATCCTACCTCTCCCCATCCTACAAAACAGTCCTAAAAACTGCATCGCATACATCATCTTTAGTAGTAACGGTTAATGCATATTTGGGTATATAACGGGCTCGGAGGCTTAACGTGTCTCGTTTGGATACTGGGATATTTGATACTCATATTGAACCTAGAGTTTACCTATAAAACCAAACTATGAGCAACGGGAGGAGGTTCCACTTTGACCACCACCCTAGATGCTTCGAGCGACTTAACAAATTCGAAGTAATTTGCCCTAGCCGCTCAAAATTTTTCCGACAGAATTCTTTGTCCCGCCGCCTAGAATTTTTTCCGTCGTACTCCTGATTCTCGTCGTCGCAACGTTTTGAGGAAAAAAATTCTACTCTCGTTTCTCTCTCGTGTGGAATTTGTGTCGCCGCCGATCGGGACAAGGAGTAAAATCGCACTCCTATTCCCGTCTGTTTCTCGGGATTTTGGCCGCCGCAGTCGAATCTCGAAGAAACACATCACATTTTCTTTCCTGTGTTTTCTGCGACCGGTGGAGAAGAGGGTTGGGACGTCGTTGTTTCAACCACATCGTTGAAAGGAAAAAAAAATTTCCGTTTGGTTTTTTAGGTCCGTCGTCGGTGGAGAAGCAGGTCGGGCCGCCTAGAGAGAAGAAGTAGGAACCCACTGAACTTTGGTGCGCCACCTCTGCTTGGTTGGCAGGAAATTCAGCTCATCATTCTCCGTGGTCTCCGGGTGGGTGGTCGACAGTTCCCTTGACTCTCCAAATATGCTCGGTCCAACATTGGTTTGGGAGAAGAAGCAATCAAAGATCTTTTGGGTGTGTGGCGGGACCTCCTCGCTGCGACTCGAGGTCTATTTGAGGTTGTTCTGGCGGGAAGGTTTCTGAATTCTAAGTCCACAGTTGAGGCACTAACTTGAGAGAAGTAAAGACAAGCTACAACTTAGGTCTGAACTTTTCGTTGAACCGTGGTTTCCGGGTTCAACACCAGGGTTGAAAACTAACTTGACATGAAAATTAAAAGATTTAAAAATGATGGAGGAGAAGAATATATGTTCAGTGTGTTCAAGTGTTTTCTTGTCTCTCAAATAATCATAGTTGAAACCACTGCTCTTTACTCACCCCAATCAAATGTTATATCTGAGCGAAAAAAAAAACGTTAACAAAAATGCTAAACTCCATGCTCATATCTGTTGACATGCCTATTGCCTATTGGGGAGAAGCAATATTAACTGCAAATCACATTCTAAATAAAGTACATCATGCTAAGTTAGAGGTTACATCATATGAGTTTTGCTTTAAGAGACCCACAAACATAACTAGACTTAAGACCTGAGATTGTATAGTTTATGTTAGGGTTCCTGATCCTAGAAGGTCTAAGATTGGACCTAGGACCAATACACGTGTTTATCTAAGTTGCATTGAAGATAGTACTGTAGATAGATTCTTAGATATTTTCAACAATATCATTATAAAATCCAGGGATATTGTGTTATTTGAAGATAAATTCTTAAAGATAAGAACATGTCACTCATAGGTATGAAAGTAGCTATTATTGAGAAAGATCCCAAATCAGTACTGAGAACCACCTATTTAGTTCTTGTAAACAACTATGGCTAGAGTCTACGAGAACTTTTATAAGAGAGAACTCTCAGAATCTTCGATAATGATTTTGTCACTTATCACGTTGAGATTGATTCATCAACCTATAAGGAAGCGATGTGATCAAGAGATTCACTTCTCTGAAAAGAAGTAATTGACGAAGAGATGAACTCTCTACTTCAGAACAACACCTAAATGTTAGTTGATAAGCCAAATGGTCTAAAACTATAGAGTGTAAGTGAGTTCTGAAAAAAAAACTAAGTCTTGATAGTAGGTAACTAAGTACAAAGCATGACCGATGGCTAAAGGTTTTACACAAGTCAATGGAGTAGATTACTTCGATATATACTCACCAATGCTATTACCTAGCAACCATTATGATCCACATTGTCATTGTATCTATTGAGAAATTTTATTGTTCACTAAATGAATGTTAAGACTGTGTTCTTGAATGAAAATCTGACTGAAGATATTTACATGAGACAACCTAAATGTTTCATTGCAGAAGATCACAAAATAAGGTATGTAAGTTAATTAAATTACTATACGGACTAAAACAAGCACCCAAATTATGACATGAGAAATTTAACTATGATGTAAAACCCATGAAATTCATGTCGAGGATCTCTGATAAATATCTTTACATACATCATAGATCAAATAAAATCGTTATAATATATTTGTATGTAGATGATATGTTAATTCGAGGATCTGATCAATTAAAAGTGGATGATGTAAAGTTAGGTTTAATACAATTATTTAGCATTAAAGACATATGTGTAGCTGAAAATATACTAGACATATAAGTGAGCTTTGAGAAACATGACATTTCCCCAAGTCAAAGGCACTACATAAAATCCATGTTGGATACATGGAGATACAATGACAGTAGACCAGTAGAGACACCATATGATTTTAATAACCGTTAAAAGCTCAATGAATGATCTAAAATAAGACAATTAGATTATTCTAAACTGATTGATAGTCTCATATATGTTATGCTTTACACTAGACCTGACATAGCCTTCATGGTAGGCATGTTAAGCAGATTTACTAGTAATTCTGACCAAGATCATTGGAATTTCCTTATTAGACTGATAAGATACTTAAAGCACACTCAAAAGTATGTTTTTATGTTACAATAGTCATTCTCCAGTTTTTGGAGGATATTCTGATACATCATGGTGCTTAGAAATAAATGACAACAAGTGCATTAGTGGATTTATCTTCACACTAGGAGGAGCAATTATAGCTTGGAAGTCCAAGAGGCAATCATGTATTGTTCTCTCTTCTATGCAATCTGAACTATATGCTCTAGCTTCAGTAGGAGAGAAACAGAGTGGATAAGAGATTTAGTTATAAACATTCTGTTGACGAGCCTAAAGCAGAGTTCTGTTACAGTTTACTATGACAATCAGACTGCAAAAATGATTGATATGAACATTTTGTTCAATGACAAAAAAGGCAACTAAGGATGAAATAAGCCCGATTGACCTCTATCACAAGTCAAAAGATTATGACCTGGTTGAAGTGGGGCCAAAGGATGATGTTGCAAATACTTTGATAAAAAGTTTAAATAAAGTTATCACAAACAAAACGTTGGGGGAGATGAGATTAAAATTCATAAAAATATGAAATTTTTCTTCTTTGTTTTTGTTTTGATGCTAATAACCTATAGTTGCAAACATTCAAGTATCTAATAACAGAATGAAAATCCCAAATAATTTCTTGATGAAAACTCAAGATTGTTAGATGTTAGTCATTCCACATTTGATAACTTAACATATTTCTCATTACAAGTTTATTCAAAAATTATTCAATTGAAAATAAAAAGTCGTTGTAAAGTTAATCTAACATTAATGATCATAACACAATATTACACAGTTGATAATGTTATAAATGATGTTATATAAAATCATTTCACATTTGATGATGAGGACATAATGATCATTATTGAGTGAGATAATGATGTTTGATTTATTAAATTCATAACTTGACCGGTCCTACTTAGACTTGATAGAGATGCTGACAGTGTTACTTAACTATTACTACAAGTACTAAGCTTATTTAGGTAGAGCTAGTATACTTTAAATGTCATTGCATACATTTTATGAATTCATAGAGTCTAAACTCATGAAATTTCTTGCAGACATTGGTGAAGATAGATGAAAGAAAGTAGATTTTGACATGAATGATGATGATTTACTCTCTGAGTAGAATTGTTACGTGTTGATTCATGATTATCTGTTTTCAGACTTTTACTCATGTATTGCATTTTATGTTTGGTGTTTATTTTATGAAAACCTCTTTTGCTATGCCTTTAGGTTGTGTTATCTTTTCTTAATAACGAGCAAAGTCTGAATTTTAATATTATCTACTTTCCAACTCTCTAAAATATAAACGTTATATATCACAAATATAATAAAAGATTCTTAATGTATATTTCGATATATAATGAGCTCGGAGGCTTAACGAGTCTGGTTCAGATACCAGGATATCGGATACCTGTATTGAACCTAGGGTTTGCCTATTATTGGAACTCAGTTCGGGCGGTTAGCAGTTCTAGCCACAGCGGTCTGTCTGGTCGGCCTAATGGCGTTTTGGCATAGCGAGCTGTTGGGATGGATGTCCAGAGGAATAATTTGAGACCGTAGTTACTCCTTGGTTGTTTTCTCGCAGCGGTCTGGGTGATAAGTCGCAGCGGTCTGGTGAAACCGCAACAGCATATATATAATCGCAGTAGTGATCTGCCAGTAGTTGCAGCTATGGTTTAAGTGTTATCTACATCGATCTTGTGAAGTCGCAACGGTCTTATTATAGTCGCTACTGTGCGTGATGGTTTGCCGCAACTGCGGTCAGGTGGCAGCCCATAGTTTACAGTCAGGAGAATTGCATAAGCTTCAGTTTGATGGATATCTGCACTGCGGTCTGGTGGCAACCCACAGGTGCGGCCTTACAACTTGTCTGGTGGTTTATCATAGATTATGGTGGTATCCTTTAGTGGTCGCAGGATGTATTATTGTATTTTATGTAGTGTGTGGTTTGTGTATGTCAAACTGCACAAGCCGCCCGACTTAAGTTTAGTCCCACATCGTGTACTGTACTCTCTCACCTCCCCCATTTTCTATAAATAAGGGGACATACCTATGTATTACTTACTTTTTTAAGCAATAAAATTTACGGTTATTTACCTCTTGTCTGTTTGTTCGAAGCATTGTAGATCACTCTTTGTTTATTCGGAAGACCTCATTTAGGCTGGTAATTCTTGCGGTGTATGTGGATGATATCCTTCTTATTGAGGATGATAGGAAAGGCATTGATATGACAAAGCAGCATCTGCTCCGGCATTTTGTTACAAAGGATATGAGGTCTCCTAAGTACTTTTTGGGGATTGAGATATCTCGAAAACCTGGTTCTACCATTCTTTCACACAGGAAGTATGCTCTAGATCTTTTACAAGAGATAGGTCTTCTTGGAGCTAAACCTGCTCGGTCTCCTATGGCTGTTGGAGATGACAAATGCTGGAGTGAGTCCTCTCCTCACCTTGAAGATATCACCAGGTACAGATGTCTTATTTGTAAACTCATCTATCTGATTGTTACAAGACTAGACATTTGCTATGCGGTTGAGAAAGTAACTCAGTTTATGCAAGCTCCCAGAAAGTGTCATATGCAATCAGCTCTAAAGACTCTTGAGTATGTGAAAGGTGCACCAAGGAAATGGCTCTTATTCCTGAAAAGGGGACTTTTAAAAGTAGTGGCTTATTCTGACGCAAGCTATGCAGATGACAAGGGCGACGGGAAGTCAATATCTGGTTTTTGCACCTTCGTTGGAAGAAATCTAGTCAGTTGGAAGAGCAAGAAGCAGGTTATAGTTGTCAGATCGAGTGCAGAATCAGAGTATAGAAGCATGACTCTGACTGCTTGTGAGCTGAAGTGGCTTCAAACTCTCTTACTGGATCTGGGAGAGTTTTATGATCACTCCCTATCGATGTTCTGTGACAATAAAGCAGTTATACACATTTTGAAGAATCCGGTCTTTCATGAGAGAACGAATCATATTGAGGTTGATTGCCACTTTATTAGAGAAGAGATTCTGAAGAATCAGATATGTACTCCGTTCGTTACTTTTGATAAAAAGATAGCAGATTTCTTCATGAAACCAGTTACTTCGTTCACAGAAGTTTGTAGCAACCTAGGCATGGTTGATATATATGCTCCAGCTTGAGGGGGAGTGTTGGAACTCAGTTCGGGCAGTTAGCAATTCTAGCCGTAACGGTCTATCTGGTTAGCCTTATGGCAGTTTGGCACAACGAGCTGTTGGGATGGATGTCCAGCAAAATAGTTTGAGACTGCAGTTACTCCTTGGTTGATTACTCACAGCGGTCTGGGCGATAAGTCACAGCGGTTTGGTGAAATCGCAACAACATATATGTAGCTGCATCAGTGATCTGCCAATAGTTGCAGCTATGGTTTAAATGTTAGCTGCAATGGTCTTGTGAAGTCACAATGGTCTGATTGTAGCCGCTACTGTGCGTGATGGTTTGTCGCAATTGCGGTCACGTGGCAGCTCGCAGTTTGTAGTCAGGAGGATTGCAGAAGCTTCGGTTTGATGGATAGTCGCACTGCGGTCTGGTGGCAACCCGCAGGTGCGGCCTGACGACTTGTCTGGCGGTCTATCATAGATTATGGCGGTCTTCTCTAGTGGCCACAGGATGTACTATTGTATTTTATGTAGTGTTCGGTTTGTGTATGTAAAACTGCATAAGCCGCCCGACTTAAGTTTAGTCCCACATCGTGTATTGTACTCTCTCACCTCCCCCGTTTTCTATAAATAAGGGGGCATACATATGTATTACTTACTTTTTTGGAGCAATAAAATTTGCTGTTATTTATCTCTTGTCCGTTTTTCTTCTCATTTTTCACTCCTATAAAATCCAAGCTAGGCGCAACGAGGAGGAGGTTCCACTTTGACCACCACTTGGGATGGTTCGAGCGACTTAATAGTAATTACGTTTGTTGTCGAATCATCCACAAGTTGAGCCATAGACATATTCTCAACTTGAGAGTTTGCTTAGATTCATATGCATCTAATTAATGAATAACTTCAGCTAGAGGTTTTTGCTCTCCGGCCTCAATGTCAAGAGACTCATGCGGCTCTTCTTAGCAACATCCTTCTTAGAGCTTTTATTCTTCCATTTATTATCTACTTTGCCAAAAGAAACTGTCGGTGTTTCTCAGCCTTTTGGTATGTTACCAGTCAGCTCAGCTCCTTACGCGTGGGTTCGCTAGGAACATCTTGTGTTCTCGTCCTTGTCCATTCCTAGATATTCGTTCAACATCATGTCATAAAAGTCAAATGGAGTTTCAACAGTCTTCAAATTTGGTTGAGGAAAGGTCAACATATTTGTGATGCTCACCTATAGAGAAATCTTTAGTGTTTCTACTAGGGCAATTTTGGCAGAAGAACTGCTTGTTCCCTTCATTATTTTGAAGTAGTAGCGGTCGTGGGTACTTTGGAGATTCCTGCGGTGTCATACCTTCTACATCTTGCAAGGGGATCGAGGAGATAATTTCAGTTCTCTTCTCAATCATCTTTAACAACTCGAGGTTATGAACAATCAATCATCCATCCTTTGGGGATTGTAGCTACAACAATGAAGAAGGGCACCATTAGAAAAATGATCTGTTCAATGACATATCGTTGGACTATTTATAAAATCTCAGGAGAATTTTTGTCAGATCGTAATATCCACGATTACCTTTCTATTTTATCGAAGTCCACGTGAGCATAAAAAACTGTGACGATTATGTTTCCCCGAAATCCTTCAATCTCAGCATGAGCAGAAATTTTCCTCAAGCAGTTCAGGGCGTTATGCCTTAGGTAACCGCACAACTAGCTTATCACTTGGAGTTCGGGTGATTACAACTTTTGTAACAACGCATCCTATTTTTCAGCTTTTTAGCAGCAATGTGACTTCTCATTCCTACTCGGCTCTCTTGTATCTTAGACAATCCATAATTTGGAGCCTACTTGTTCGAGCAAGTCTCAATTAGTATAAATTGAAGGGCACGATACCCAAAAAAGACCATTGGACCTGATTTTGAACCACCCTTATTGGTGTGAACTCAGTCATGGCCTCTTTTTAGCAACTACAACTTTCGTTGACTGATAGTAGTCCTGGCCTCTATTTCTGTTGAGTATGGGGCATTTGATGACTTTATTTGGCATGATACTTCTAGTGCTACTTCTGAGTTCTTGAACCTCCTTCGAGATGACGACTTAAGGAGTATGCTTTGCGTATGACTTTGTATGTTTTTGTTATTGTTTATTAATGCACTTGCACTTTTCAAGAGACTGGACAGTGGATGATTGGATGTTGTGGGTTTTTAGGGGATTTATAATACTGAAAAGTGCAGTAAGTTTTTTTTTGATTAGGTTATTCGCTTTTTTCTAAGTAGTGAAGCATGTCCTTGGTGGTACGTAACTCCCTTTTGAAGGATTGTCATCTCTTCATCTCAGACAACAGGCATTGGCGGTGCGACCCATATAATGTTAACCTCGGTAACTAATGGGTAAGAAATATATTGTTAAAACTAATCAAAGACTGGGGAAGGGCGGTATACCTCTTATATCCTCCACCGATACTTGTTCAGGAACTCGCTTTGATTCACTGAAATCGGGAACATTAGTAGCAGACACGATCTCTGAGGTAAGCCAAGGATGTTATCTCCGCTCATGATCAATCTTTTGCAGGAATAACTTTTGTGACAAGTCTCCTTGTTTCCATATTTCCATCATTTGTGCATGACTCTTGAGGTTGCTTTCCTGAAGCCGCCCCCACTAAAGGAGGAATGATCTTGGTCTCATGCCTCAACAGCGGAGGAGGAAGCAAATCGGAAAGCCCTCCGACAGGATATTATAAGTTAGCATGTGAATCCACAGCAACTCTTGCATTAGTTCCCCCACGTATCTCTCCAAGAATCTTTGTAACTTCCACTCTAAACTGAGCCAAAGGAATCTTCAGTCCCTGATCAACAACCTCATTGCCCTTCGCCTCAACCTCAAGTCTCAGGACCTCAGTTGCAGCATCCTTCAACGTCTTCTTGGTAGTCACTCGATATTGAGCCTCTTTCTTTAACCACAAACTCTCATCAACATCATCCTACATCTCCTCATCTTGTAAAATAGTCCTAAAAACCGCATTGCATACAACATCTTTAGTAGTAACTGTTAATGCATATTTGGGTATATAACGAGGTCAGAGACTTAACATATCTGGTTTGGATACTGGGATATGTGATACCCGTATTGAACCTAGAGTTTACCTATAAAACCCAAGCTATGGGCAACGGGGAGGAGGTTCCACTTTGACCAGCACCCGAGATGCTTCGAGCGACTTAACAATTTTGAAGTAATTTGCCCTTGTTGAAACCAAGAACTTGGTGTCTGTGGAGTTCGGGGTCCCTGAAAGGGGTGACCTCACACCTACTACACTCGAGAGAACGCCACAGACCGGAGACTTGGGAGACTATGAACAGACCCTCGGCTCTAGCGCGGAGGTCCCACCTCACACCCGGAAGGCTGCCTGAGCACTTCCCCTCCCTAGCCAATGCTCGAGCTTGGGTGCCTTAGAGGAGCTCTCTCTACTCTACCAAGAAGAAGCTAAGGGAGGAGGAAGCAAGAAAAGGGGGTCCTCCCCAAGGTACCCAAGGGGGTCTATTTATAGTTTTCCAAAAGTCCTGGGCCAGAAATGACCAAAAAACCCATATGGCCAAAAGGCCTTGGGCCAATAGGAAACCGCCACGCCGGGGGGTAAAGGGGTAACTCCCCCCCAGGGCAAGAAGGCTGGGCGAGCTGGTGGCCTGCGAGCTGGGCGGCCTGCGAGCTAGGCGGCCTGCGAGCTGGGGCGGCCTGCGAGCTGAGGACAACTTTGGCGAGACGGCGGCCTGGGTGGCTTGCGGCCTGGCTGAGGCGAACTGCGGCGGTCTGCGAGCTGAGGACAAGGCGAGCTGCGGCAGTCTGCGAGCTGAGGGCAAGGCGAGCTGCGGCGGTCTGCGGGCTGAGGACAAGGCGAGCTGCGGCGGTCTGCGAGCTGAGGACAACTTTGGCGAGACGGCGGCCTGGGTGGCTTGCGGCCTGGCTGAGGCGAGCTGCGGCGGTCTGCGAGCTGAGGACAAGGCGAGCTGCGGCGGTCTGCGAGCTGAGGGCAAGGCGAGCTGCGGCGGTCTGCGGGCTGAGGACAAGGCGAGCTGCGGCGGTCTGCGAGCTGAGGACAAGGCGAGCTGGCCAACTTTGGCGAGACGGCGGCCTGGCTGGGTGAGCTGGGCGGCCTGCGAGCTGGCCTACTTGGCGAGACGGCGGCCTGGGCGAGGCGGCGGTCTGGGTGGCTTGTCAAAAGCGCCTTGGGGGGAGAAATATTTTCTCCCCATACTAGTATGTTTTACATGTTCACCAAAAATTGGCCCCTAGGAGTGCAAAACTCCCAAAAAGCTTAAAAACTTGCTTACCTTGTTTTGGGGCCCAATCTTCGCGAATACGGGGTTGTACAGCCCTAGCCGCTCAAAATCTTTCCGTCAGAATTCTCGTGGCCGCACGTTTTGAGGAAAAGAAATTCTGCTCCCGTTTCTTCTCTTGTGTGGAATTTATGACCGCCGCCGATCGGGACAAGGAGTAAAATCGTGCTCATATTCCCATCTGTTTCTCTGAATTTTGGTCGTTGCAGCCGAATCTGGAAGAAGCACGTCACATTATTCTTTTCTGTGTTTTTTTGCGACCGGTGGAGAAGAGGGTCGGGACGTCATTGTTTTGATCACGTCGTTGAAAGGAAAAAAGTTTTTTTTACCGTTTGGTTTTTTAGATCCGGCGTCGGTGGAGAAGCAAGTCGGGCCGCCTGGAGAGAAGAAGAAGGAACCCACTGAACTTTGGTGAGCCACTGCTGCTTGGTTGGCAGGAACTTAAGCTCGTCATTCTCCGTGGTCTCCAGGTGGATGGTCGGAAATTCCCTTGGATCTCCAAAGGTGCTCGGTCCAACATTAGTTTGGGAGAAGAAGCAATCAAAGATCTTCCGGGTATGTGGCGGGACCTCCTCACTATGACTCTGGATCTATTTGTGGTTGCTCTTGCGGGAAGGTTTCCGTATTCTAAGTCCACAACTGAGATACTAACTTGAGAGAAGTAAATGCGAGCTACACCTCAGGTCTGAACTCTTCGTTAAACCGTGGTTTTTTGGTTCAACACCAGGGTTGAAAACCATTTTGACATGAAAATTAAAAGATTTGTCCAATGAGTTCAAGTGTTTCCTTATCTCTCAAGAAATCATAGTTGAAACCACTGCTCCTTACTTACCCCAATCAAATGTTATAGCTGAGTGAAAAAATAGATCGTTAACAAAAATGCTGAACTTCATGCTCTTGTCTGTCGGCATGCCTACTGGCTATTGGGGAGAAGTAATATTAACTGCAAATCATATTCTAAATAAAGTACATCATGCTAAGTTAGAGTTTACACCATACAAGCTTTTGTTTAAGAGACCTCCAAACATAACTAGACTTAAGACCTGAGGTTGTATAGCTTGTGTTAGGGTTCATGACCCTAGAAGGTCTAAGATTGGACCTATGACCAAAACACGTGTTTATTTAAGCTGTATTGAAGATAGTACTGCAGATAGATTCTTAGATATTTCCAACAATATCATTATAAAATCTAGGAATGTTGTGTTCTTTGAAGATAAATTTCTTAAAGATAAGAACATGTCACTCCTATGTATGAAAGTAGCTATTATTGAGGAAGATCCTGAATCAGTACCGGATACCTCCTATTCAGTTCCTATAAACAACTGTAGCCTAGAGTCTAGGAAGACTTCTATAAGAGAGAACTCCCAGAATCTTCAATAGTGATTTTGGCACTTACCACTTTGAAGATGATTCATCTACCTATAGGAAAGCGATGAGATCAAGAGATTCACTTCTCTGGAAAGAAGTAATTGATGAAGAGATGAACTCTCTACTTCCGAACAACACCTAGATGTTTGTTAATAAGACAAAATGGACTAAAACTATAGAGTAGAAGTGGATTTTGAAAAAGAAACTAAATCCTGATAACAACATAGTTTAGTACAAAGCATGTCTGGTTGCTAAATGTTTTACGCAAGTCAGTGGAGTAGATTATTTTGATGTATACTCACCAATGTATTACCTAGCAACCATTAGGATCCTCGTTGCCATTGCATCTCTTCAGAACTTTATTATTCATTAAATGAATGTTAAGATTACGTTCTTGAATGAAAATCTGACTGAAGAGATTTACATGAGTCAACTTGAAAGTTTCATTGCAGAAGATCACAAAATAAGGTATGTAAGTTAATTAAATCATTATACAGACTAAAACAAGCACCCAAATTATGATATGAGAAATTTGACTATAATGTAAAACCCATGAGATTCATATTGAGTCTCTCTGATAAATATTTTTACATACGTTATAGATCAAATAAAGTCATTATAATATGTTTGTTTGTAGATTATATGTTAATTCTAGGATCTGATCAATCAAAAGTGGTTGACATAAAGTCAGGTCTAATAAAATTTAGCATTAAAGACATAGGTGTAGTTGAAACTATACTAGACATGTAAGTGAGCTTTGAGAAAGATGACAATTCCCCAAGTCAAAGCCACTACATAAAATCCATGTTGGATACGTGGACATATAATGACAGTAGACCAGTAGAGATACCATATGATTATAATAACCGTTTAAATCCCATTGAAGGAGCTACAATAAGACAGTTAGATTATTCTAAACTGATTGATAGTCTCATGTATGCTATGCTCTGCACCAGACCTGACATAGCCTTCATGGTAGACATGTTAAGCAGATTCACTTGTAATTCTAGCCAATATCATTAGAATGCCCTCGATAGGATGATAAGATATTTAAAGTACAGACAAAAGTTTGTTTTATGTTACAATGATTATCCTCTAGTTCTTGAAGGATATTCTGATGCATCATGGTGCTTAGAAATAAATGACAGTAAGTCTATTGGTGGATTTATCTTCACACTAGGAGGAGTAATTGTAGTCTGGAAGTCTAAGAAGCAATCATATATTGTTCTCTCTTTTATGGAATTTAAACTCTATGCTCTAGCTTCAGCAGGACAGAAGCGGAGTGGATAAGAGATTTGGTTATGAACATTCCGTTGAAGAGCCTGAAACTAAGTTCTGTTACAGTTTACTACGACAATCAGGCTACAAAAATGATTGTTATGAACACTTTGTTCAATGACAAAAAAGACAACTAAGGATGAAACAAGCTGGGTTGACCTCCCTCACAAGTCAAGAGATTATGACCTGATTGACGCGAGGTCAAAGGATGATGTTGCAAACCCTTTGATAAAAAGTTAAATAGAGTTATCACAAAAAACATCAGGGGAGATGAGATTAAAATTCATTGAAATATGAAATTTTCCTCCTGTGTTTGTGTTTTAATGGTAAGAACATATAGTTACAGACATTCAAACATCTAATAACAGATTGAAAACCCCAAATAATTTCTTGATGAAAACCCAAGATGGTTAGATGTTAGTCATTCCACATTTGATGACTTAACATCTTTCTTATTACAAGTTGATTCAAAAATTATTTAATTGAAAATGAAAAGTTATTGTAAAAGTTAATCTAATATTAATAATCATAGCACATTATTCCACAGTTGATAATGTTGTAAATGATGTTGTGTCAAATCATTTCACATTTGATGATGGGATACATAATGACCATTAATGAGTGAGATAATAATGTTTGATTTATTAAAATCATAACTTGGCTGGTCCAACTTAGACTGGATAGAGATGCTGACAGTATTACTTAACTATTGCTACAAGCACCAAACTCATTTAGGTAGAGCTTGCTTACTTTAAATATCATTGCATACATTTTATGAATTCATAGAGTCTAAACTCATGAAATTTCTTGCAGGCACTGACGAAGATAGATGAGAGAAAGTAGATTTTGATATGAATGATGATGATATACTCTCTGAGTAGAATTGTTGTGTTAATCCATGATTATCTATTTTTCAGACTTTTACTCATGTATTGCATTTTATGTTTGGTGTTTATTTTATGCAAAACTCTTTTGTTATGCTTTTAGGTTGTGTTATCTTTTCTGAATAACGAGTAAAGTCTAAATTTTGATATTATCTACTTTCCAACACTCTGAAATGTAAACGTTATATAACACAAATATAAGAGAAGATTGTTAATGTATATTTGAATATATAATGGGCTCGAAGGCTTAATGAGTCTGGTTCAGATACCGGGATATCAGATACCCGATTGAACCTAGGGTTTGCGTATAAAACCCAAGCTAGGGGCAACAAGGAGGAAGTTTCGCTTTGATCACCACCTGGGATGCTTCGAGTAACTTAACAGTAACTGCGTCAGTTGTAGAATCACCACAAGTTGAGCCCTAGACATATTCTCAACTTGAGAGTTTGGTTAGATTCATCTATATCTAAATGAATAACTTCAACTAGAGGTTTTTGCTCTCCGGCCTCAATGTCAAGAGACACATGCGCCTCTTCTTAGCAACCTCCTTCTTAGAGCTTTTCTTCTTTCATTTATTCTCTATTTTGCCAAAAGAAATTATCGGTGCTTTCTCAGCCTTCTGGTATGTTACCAGTCAGCTCAGCTCCTTACGCGCGGGTTTGCTAGGAACATCTTCTGTGTTCTCGTCCTTGTTCATTCCAAGATATTCGTTCAACATCATATCATAAAAGTCCAATGGAATTTCAACAGGCTTCAAATTTGGTTGAGGAAAGGTTAACATACTTGTGATGCTCACCTATAGGGAAACCTTTAGGCCCCGTTCATTTGCAATGTTTTCATTTACGGTTTTCGTTTTGCTTCAAAACGAAAACATCAAGCGTTTTCATTTTGGGGTAAAACGAAAACTAAAGTTCGTTTGCAACACGGTTTTCAAGTCTGTTTTAAAGCAAAACAAAAACTTATGTTCGTTTGTAACATGGTTTTCAAGTCTGTTTTAAAGCAAAGCAAAAAACTTATGTTCGTTTGCATAAATTTGAAGATTTTTTATTGGATTTTTTAAACTTTTACATTTTTGATATAGTAAGGTTGACATTGTGCATTTGTCCCTTTCTTGCAGGATCTTGATTTCCGAGTAAAATCAACAGTGAAAACTCAAAAGAACGATGAAAAAAAAAGCAGGAATTAGGAAATTGGGCAAGCTATTTAATGACATTCATATTCACAATGATCATCTCTAGTACTCGAATTCGCAGACAGGAAACAATATCATAATCATATTAAGAAGTACAAAAAAGTTATAAATTAAAACGAGCGTTGTATTACAAAAGGCATGTCACACAAGACATGCTAAACATTACCAAAAGCATGCTACAATTACATATTAGAAAAGAAATGCTAAGCATTACAAGAGGTATACTACGAATGACATATCACACAATCCATTTGCTAAGCATTATAAAAGGCATGCACACAAAACATATGTCTCAACACTCAAAATCAGCCATTTCATATTTCTTTATCGAGTTGTGCGCGCAACCAACTCCTCCTTACCAGCTCTGGCATAACGAAGAAGATCTCACATTTCAACTCACTAGCGCAAAACAAATCTATTGACTTTATGAGATCACCCTTCGAAAGGTCTGACATATTTGCCAAAGCCGCATACATTCTTTCAACCATTGTCCTTTCTCGTTCTGGCGAGCCATCGATGTTGTTTGCAATATGAGTGACGGTCGTTGCTATCATATCAATAGCCGAAGGTTTCTTCACCTTTTTCCTCTTTGGTTGGCTTGACATTACATCATCATCATCAGGAATCTCTTCCACTTCAACATCAGGTTCATTACATGCTTCCACCCCAGTCGTTACATTACCACCCGTTGCCCGGTCTGTCCCACATAAGGATTCAAGATCCCCCCAATTTACAATCACCTTATCCTTATAGTGCCTCATAGATGGATGTGCCTGCAGTTTAATATTGAACACATAAGCACAAAACGTTAAAATAAAATAGATGAACATTTATTGGGTAGTAAATGTTGGATTACGTGCATGGAATAAGTTACCTTAACATAATCGCCATACATGTTCACTATCAACCATAACCACATGTCGTTCCCAATCCCACCCAAACCGCTTGTATCCAACATTGCATATATATCTTGGTAGTGTTTAGTCCAAGTTCTCAATCTTGCTGTTATTTTTTCCTTGCTTATATGGACTTCACACTCATCTCATAAAGTTTTGATGGTAGCTGTGAATGCGGGTCCCTTCCATCCATTAGCACCCTTGTGCCCGAGGTTTTGTTGCTCTAAAAGTGCGGCTGAAAGTGCATAATCCATTTGGCGGTCCAATGAATATATGATTTTTCCTTATCCTTCCTAGCTTTGATGTTTTTTTGTCCATTGGCAGCACTGTAATAAAGTAAGACATAAGATTTTCAGGTTATAAATAAGCATAATACAAAACATTCTTGTATGAACATGTGTGTCCTTTTACAAGTCCATTATAGCCATATACATTGCAGTACAAAAGCATGGAAGAACTCATGATATGGAGTTGACTTTCTAGCAAAAGTATACAAGATGATGAAAATTTATAACTCATGATACATTGTATCCAAAATGGTAACTATAAGAACTCATTATACATTACATCCAAAATGGTAACATTAAGAACTCAAAACTATATCATGTTAGCGATTGCACTGCTCGGGCTTGGTATTCATCAAACATTGCAATAACTAAATTATCTCTAAATTCGGTCCACTCATTTGTCGCTTGAATGTGTTCAACACCATCCTCGTATTGGTAACTATCCCCGCTATTATTTTGGGTTAAGAGTTCCGCATCAACTTCCGCTAACATTCTTACATCACATGCAAGCCTCCGGTCTACCAAATAATTGTGGAGAATACAACATGCAACGATGATTTTGACCTGCATAGTAAGTAATATTGTCCTTTAATACAACATGCAATAATTGTGGAGATTCACATAGCTTGTAACTCATTCAAATTACAAACATATATTTATATCTGCCCTTTAATATTGAAGAAGGAAGCTTGCCGTAAAATAACTCATCTTTTCTTTAATAAACCAAAGGTTCTTTCAATAACATTGCACTTTTTTTAGTGACGAAAATTAAATAATTCTTTATATGATGTTGGACTATTTCCTTGAGTGGCCCACTCTTGAAGGTGATATCGAGCCGATCGGTATGGAGCTAGATAACCTGGACCATTTGTATACCCTGCATCGACAAGGTAATATTTTCCTACATTGTAAAATAAATGATTTATGAAGAGAACCACCCTTAATGGGAAAGTATCAATCTTAAATTATGTGCATTTACCTACAGGAACTTCAAAGCGATCCTCTCTCTCTTTATTGCATTTCGCAGGACTCTTGAATCAGACGAAGAATCCTCCCATCCAGGCAAAACATATGTGAATTTCATGTCTGCATCACATACACCAAAGATATTTGTGGTAATAGCTTGTTTCCTATTGCGGTATTTACCTTGATCACCAACTGGGATAGTGACCTCAATATGTGTAACATCAATTGCACCAACACAATCCTTAAAGTACCCCCACCTATTTGTTTGTGATGTTTCCGGACGTTTAATCATCTTTGCACTCAACTTGAGAATTGCCCTCAACATCAAGTTGAAATGTCTAGTTATGGTATTTGTTGAACGTAAATATGTACCACCTACATCTCTAAATTTGTGATTATGGGCAAGGATATGTAAAAATAACCCAACCGACTCGTTAACGGTTACATTGTCTGTGCCAAGTACAAGGCTTTTGTCTACCAATAAGGCACACAAGCTTTGGAAAGCATGTTTGTTCATACGAAGTTGATTGTAGCAATTAATGTCACAACCATTATATAGTCTATTAAGAACCATGCTTCGTAAAGTATCACGTTGAGCTCCTATACTAGGTCGTCTTAGTGTACTATGCTTCATCATGACTACGGCAGCTGCAGATAAAGCTACCATGATAGCTCTCTTCCTTTTTCAACTTTTTCTCTCCCTACGTAACGCAATAATCACATCCATCTACAAATATAAATTAACGCACACAAGTTTTAAGAAAATGTTACAGACCATGGAATATAAATTAACATTTGATAGTTACACACACAAAAATTCTAAAGGTGGAAGAGTGGAGCATAATAGTACATGAAAAACATATGACAAATTGATAACTAAATATGTGCAATTTGGAAGATAGTAAAGAAATTAATGAGCTATAACAATATCTTCATGAGTTCAATTAGAAATGTTAAACTTACAAATAACTTATGAAGAAAAAATTCATTAAATTGACTATAGTATACACATAATAGTGAAATAATAGGTTCCAGGACATTAACCATGTAGTAGGAAGCAATTAAGAAAGTTGCTAGAGAATAAACAAAAAAACATGAAAAAAATGGAAACTAGGTTTTCCAAAGACTTTAAATTATAACAGTTCAAAGGTACCTCAATGCATTACATGAAAAAAAATGATCTCTCTGTAGTGGCTAAATGGCAACTAGGTTTTCCAAAGTTAGGAGAAAAGATGGAGAGAAGTGTCTTGAACTAAGCAAGAAGGATAAAAATAAAGTGGCAACAACCTTGATAGCCCTGATGGTTGCAGAAGCTATCATCCCAACCCCTGCAAACATTGAGGGGGAGTCTTCCAGAAATCAAGCTGAAATAATGGTGAATCTTTTTGAGAGGGTGATAAATCCAAAAGAGTTTACTACTAGAGGCGAAGAGTTGGATGTTCGAAACGATAAGATTGAAGAAGGAGACAATGGTCAAGTAAATGACAAAGATATGGTTCTATAGAAGAAACCATGTTGCTGGATGTTGGTGGAGTTGAAGAAACAGTGAATAGAATCGGGAAAAAATCACCGGCGTCTGAATCGCGAATGAATCGTGACTGAAGGGTAGAAACCACCGAGCGCAGCGGCGATCACGACTACAAGAAACCATACCTGGGGAAGAAGTAGATGCGCCTCTAGAAGCACCACCGGGATATTCCTTCACCGGTAAAATCTCCGCGCAGGAGCGGCGTCGGGGAAGATCCGTCAGGAAGGAGGAGAGCTCTTTTCGAAAACAAGGGAAAACCGACCTATCGGGCTCGGTTTTGAGGCGTGATGATTTAACGAAGGAGGTAAAACATATGTGTTTTGAGTCAAAACCAAAACAGGCCAAAACAGAGTGAAACGAACACCTATATTAAAACTGTGAAAACTGAAAACCAAAACAGGCTATCAAAACCAAGCAAACGAACGGGCCCTTAGTGTTTCCACTAGGGCAGTTTTGGCAGAAGAACTGCTTGTTCCCTTCATTATTTTGAAGTAGTAGCGGTCGTGGGTACTTTGGAGATGCATGCTGTGTTTTTTACCTTCTACGTCTTGCAAGGGGATCGAGGAGAGAATTTCAGTTCTCTTCTCGATCATCTTCAACAACTCGAGGTTGTGAACAATCAATCATCCATCCTTTGGGGATTGTAGCTACAACAATGGAGAAGGGCACCATTAGAAAAATGATATGTTCAATGGCATATTGTTGGGCTATTTATAAAATCTCAGGAGCATTTATGTCACATCGTAATATCCACGATTACCTTTCTATTTTTTTGAAGTCCACGTAGGTATAAAAAATTGTTGCGATTATGTTTACCTGGAATCCTTCAATCTCAGCATGAGCAAAAATCTTCCTCAAGCAGTTCGGGGCGTTATGCCTTGAGTAACCGCGCAACCAGCTTGTCACTTGGAGTTGGGCGATTACAACTTTTGTGACAACGCATCCTATTTTTCAGCTTTTTAGCAACAATGTAACCTCTCATTCCTATTCGGCTCTCTTGTATCTCAGACAACACGTAATTTAGAGCCTACCTGTTCGAGCAAGTCTCAATTAGTATAAATTGAAGGGCACAATACCCAAAAAAAGACCATTGGACCTGAGTTTGAACCACCCTTATTGGTGTGAACTCAGTCCTGACCTCTATTTAGCAACTACAACTTTCATTGACTGATAGTAGTCACTTTGTAACCTCAACAACCTTAACAAGTAATAAAATCACTTGTATCTAAGCTTATAGTTGCGGGAATCATGGTGTCGCCATCCGCGGCAATCTTATTCTCCTCCCTCTCTTGTCTCCCCTCCAGCTTCATGATTAGTGGACAGTTGCTTGGAGTTTCTTTTTCTCCCATCATCCTGCAGTTTGTAGCTGAGTGCGAAAGTTGAAGACATTTTTTTCCGCAACATCGACAATGGTGGATTCTCTTCCACATAACTCTCATCCTTCTGCTTCTTGTACTCCTGCTCCAAAATGCCCAAGGTTGAAAAATAAAGGGCCCGAACTCCCATTCACGACTCAAAACCTCTCATTAAACTTCTGGACCGACCGATCTAAATCCCTTAATCAGAAGGTAAAAACTAATAGAAATTCGGTTAAGTTACAAACAATGCCAATACCCTCTTATGAATGGCGATCAACGAATCTCACTTCTGATCAACGGTCAGTGAATATCGGTTCTGATCAGTAATTGGTCGTACCTGGATGACAATTAACCATATCCGACCGGTGATTGGCAAACAACCACTGTCAGCTAGCGATCGACGATTGACCACTTCGGTCGACAATCAACGATCACTAAGCTCATGCTCTCACACAACCACTCAACACTCTCGGTCCGTGATTGTTACCCCGGTCAGTGATCAGTCATATTTGGTCAGGCGACCGGGCATTCAGCGACAGTAGTGTTATATGGAGCTCACAATGTGTTGGGTCTCCACTCTCCAGAAAGAAGCATGGTCATGCACAAAGAAAAGCGCGGGCAAAATACATAACTCTAAAAAATGGCACGGAATATCACTCTCAAGCGCACGATCATGCCTAAAGGGGCGCACGGTCGTTCCTGGATGGGATTTCGGAAATTCTCCTTGAATCAAAACCATGAACTTCCCATAAACGGTGCCGACTCAGAAAACAGTATGTAAAATGGAAACAATGCAATAGACGTATCAAATGTGTAAAATATGAGTAGCCCTGCCAACATATGAGATTTTATTGAAGCTTCCATCTGGTGTAAGGTTATGGTTTACTACAAGGGTGTCTTTTTCTAAATCAAGCACTAAATTTTAGTAATTTTCTGAAATTAGTCCATAAATGTTTTTTTACAAGAAATAGATCACTCAAAGTTAGCTCTAAAATATATTTCATTTACTAATTAACAATATATTTCTTTCCTTTTTAACATAATAGCTAAATGAATTTCTGAATAATCTTATTTTTTATTTTATTTATGGAGTATTTTAGATTATCTTTTTATTTTTTAAATTCTTATAACTTTGTTGTACTCCAATTGAAATTTTATTTAAAACAATTGTATGTTGTGAAAGCAACACATAGTTATTTCTGATGGGTTACACCACCATTTATAGGGAGAGTTCCTCCATGATCTCCTCCCAAAATAGGATATCATGGGGTTGACTAAGTCAACCCCACCTCTCATGAACTCCCCGTAATGAGAGAAACATGGAAGGTGGGGCCCACTCCCTCTCCCCACTAAGGAGAACCGCCCCCTTTGGGGGGAAACCGCCGGTCGGGCCGCCGCCGCCGCCAGTCAAAGGTCGCCGCCGGCCGGGCGCTGATCGCCGGCCAGGCCGCAACCTACCGCCGGCCGGGCCGCCGCTCGCCGCCGACCGGGCCGCGGCCTCCGGCCAGGCCGCCGACACCAAAGCCGCAGACCGGCAGGCCGCCGCCGGCCTCGCTGTGGCCGCCAGCTTGGCCGCAGTCTCGGCCGCCGCCTGGCCGGCTGCCACCAACGCTCGGCCGCCCGACCACCATTGACGGCTTGCCCGTCGTCCGATCATGGTGGACTCTCCTCGTCATCCGATCTGGTGGGTAACCACTCACTAACCCACTACGTTAGTGGGGGGCATGATCCTCTCCAGGAGGCTATAAAAGGAGCCCCAGGGTCTCCTCATAATGGACCTTTTTGGCTCTCAGTCATCTTCTTCCTCATGTGATAGCTCTGCCGGACTCCTCCCTCGGATCATCCTCCAGCCACCTCGAGCCACCAATGTGCCACCAGTAGGGAAACTCCCAAGTCCTGGAGCGGGTAAAAGTAGGAGGAGGACGACCACGACAATCAGACAAGAGCCGAAGCTGCGCTCCAAGCTTCAGAACACCAGAGCCACCTCTCGAATTCCAGTGTCCAAGTCGCTTCTGCGGCGCAGCCTGTTGCCCGCTGGGGGGCCGAAGTCTTTCTCTTTCCCCCGAGCTGTAACGGGAGCGGCCTGTCGTCTCGATTCTCCGATCACGTTGTAATCACAAGCAGCTAGTGGACTTTGACCGGCACAGTTCCGATCACGGGGTTTTTTACCTAGTTGAGGGGTTTTTCCACGTCATCACATCTTGAGTCAACCTTTTATTTTCTCTGACTGTGTGAGCGCTCGATCGCTTCGCAAGCTAAGACGGTCCAATTGAATCCGGTCCGACCAGGGCATCGAGTTAGCCCGCAACTGTTTGGCGCAGTCTGTGGGAACACGATTCCCAACATCCTTTAAAGAACGAGATCACCAGCCCTGCCGCCCCAAGTTCGGCTTCGATGGCAAAAAGAAGCATTCGCGCTGCTAAAGGGTCCGTCCCCGATGGACGCACCGAACTAGGACTCACCCGCTCACTTGTGAGCATACTGTTGGAGGCAGAAGCTGCATTCGCATTTGTTAATGCCCTCGAGAGACGTGTTCGCCAGATGGATGAGCAGCAGACTGAAATGCTCACTCTGCTCAAAAATTTAGCAGCACCCCCCCACCCCCCCCCCCCCCCCCCCCCCCCACCCCCGCTCCTCCTCTGCTACTAGCACCAGCCGTCCCTCTGCCTCTGCCAAATCATGGCCCGGCGCAAGAAGTCCCACAAGGAGAAGAACAAACTCGCATAGGATAAGAAGAACGGTGTCAGGCTGAGCGCTGTAGCGACGATCGTCGATGTGACCTTCCAAGGAATGGGGGGCAACATCCAATTCAAGAATACTTCCCTCTGAATACCACCCGCACTGACGTGATGTACGGAATTCAGAATGATCTGGCATTCCACCGACCAAGAATTCCTCAGCCATTCAAGCAAGTTGATTTACCACCATCAGGAGAACTCTCCGCCTCAACCAGACATTGTCTGCATAAGGAGTACAACACAGAAGGAATTCTCAAGTACAAGTAGCTCCCCCACGCCCGCAATATTCCTCCAAGAGATGCATGGTCGCCACCTCGCCAATCCTCATTATGAGGAGAACTTTGGAAACGAGATGAGTCTCGATGCCTCAGCCATGTGTAACAGACCATTTTTCAGCAGGCTCAGTTTTGGGGTGACATGGCCTGGGACACGGGCGTGTCCCAGGGCGTGTCCTGCGTTCGACGAGTGTTCGGGAGGAATAGTCGACGAGTGGTCGACAAACTTTGGTCGGCGATCGTCGAGTTCTTAGGACACGGCCTGTGACACAGGCGCGTCACAGGGCGTGTCAGCGCGGTCGACGAACTCAGTCCGACGAATTTGAGCTGGGGCGTGTCTAGTGTCGTGTATGGGGCACACGACATGAGACACGGGCATGTCATAGGCCGTGTGAGTCTCGGGTGATTTTGAGATTTTTCAGCCTGATGAACACGGCCACAGACACGGACGTGTCTGAAGGCGTGTCGGGTGACACGGCCCGTGACACGGGCGTGTCAGTGGATTGGATAAGTTGGTTGAGTGCCGCTTGAGGCACACGGCCTGGGACACGGGCGTATCACAGGCCGTGTCAGGAAAATTTGTGCTTTTGTGGCAAAATCGTGGTCGTTCGTTCCTTCAGCTGGGATCCAATGGCTGAGCTGCCTCCCTGCTTCCTTAAGGTCGTGGATGTGAAGGGAAATCTCATTTTGCATTTGGTCTTCTCTTTCTACATTCCTAGTGAGAGAAAGGGAGAGGAAGAAGGAGGAGGAGGAAAGGGGCTGGTCACCGGTGCTGCTGCGGTATTCCGACGAGAGATCTGAGGTCGGCGTTGCGGAGGAAAAGCTTTTGCGGTTCTTTCGAGCCAGCTAGGCGTTTATGGCACCGAAACGGTCGTCAAGAGTAACGACCTTTCTTCCCAGCCATGTGAAGGCTTCCTTTTTAGCATATGTATATGATTCCCCCACCAAAAGGTGCCTGATTTTGGGAGTCTTTGGGTTGATTAATGGAATCCCCTTTATTGGCATATAGATCCGGAAATGGAGTACGAAATAGGCATGATGTGTGAAGCCCATCTGGACAGGTTGGTCTGGATTGGTGATGTTGCATACGAACCGGAGAAGACTCCGTGATAAACGTGTAGTTTAGGAGTCGACGGGTTAGACCTGTGAAAGGAAGTAGCAGGAAGTACTGGAGTGGTAGTGCAGGAAAATACCTGTAAGAATACTTGTGCTGCTTGTGCTATTGGGTTCGACCTGTGAAAGGAAGTAGCAGGAAGTACTGGATTGGAATTCCAGGAAATACCCTTTGTAATACTTAATGTTCATAGGGAGTCCACCTGTGAAGAGAGTAACAGGAAGTACTGGCGTGGTAGCTAGGAAAGACCCCTGACATTTGTGATATTTGTGGTGTCCACCTGCGAAGAGAGTAACAGGAAGTACTGGTGTGCCCAGGAAAGACCCGCTAATGTTGTTAGATGAATGGGTATAATAGAAATACCCAGGCTTGAATGCCAGAACAGGACCGGTGAGACCTACCCGCACCTTTATTTAGCTGCGAGTGCGCCGTACTCGGTGATGGCAAGGCGATTTGAGCAACAGGGGGTGGAGGATCCGACCTGTGTTATGTCCATCCAACGTGAGACCAGAAGGTGCGGTCTGTTGGAGCGCATAGCAAGAGTCTTAGGCTTACGTGTCGTGATACAATGGGGGGCTACGGGCCAATCCCGTTTCACTAAGACTATAAAACTCTGGCTGCACTCCATGGAGTAAATGCTCAAGTGAGTTGTCGTTGGGCTGTGACCCTGATACGGTGGTGGGCAACTGATTTGTCAGTACACCAAGAATGTACCCTAAGTGCACAGACCGTTGGGCCGGGTGGCTGACTGTTGTGATGGCATGTGTGCGTGAAAGCACATTATATGAGATATATATCCATGCTTGTGATATGCTATGCCTGCAGGGAAGATTACCACTGCCCCGAGAAAGTGGTAGGGTCGTTATAATTTGGTCAGCTGAATGCTGACCGTTGCCTCTGTTTGCCACCCTTGGGTGGAATGTCCCTGTGTAGGTGCTGGAGAACCGAACGGGACACATAAGAGCTGAAGTCCCTACTGCTTTTGATGCTGCCGCTGCTAGCCCGCGAAGGCTAATATGGATGTAAATGTTATGTTTTCTTTTGATGTGGTCGGCCTGCGTGCCAATGTTTGGGCCACTGTTTGAAAGCCCTGTAAGGCCATAAGGCCAACTCTTTATGTGTTTTGAAAGACATTCCTATGATATATAAAATGTGGAGTTTATATGTTAGACATTCAAGTGAGGAGTTCAAGTGTAGTGTTATAGGCTTCCGCTAGAATGCAATGTGTTAGGTGCGTTGCGCTACTCCAGTACCACTCTGTAGCTTCATCGTCTGTTTTGTGGTATATGCTGTGGGGCCCAGACCGGACCTTCTAGTATGACATTCCTATGATATATAAAATGTGGAGTTTATATGTTGGACATTCAAGTGAGGAGTTCAAATGTAGTGTTATAGGCTTCCGCTAGAATGCAATGTGTTAGGTGTGTTGCGCTACTCTGGTACCACTCTGTAGCTTCATCGTTTGTTTTGTGGTATATGTTGTGGAGCCCCGGCCGGACCTTCTAGTATATATTATATGAATGGATGAGGTTGTTACACCATGAAACTGAGACTAAGTGAACACCTACTTGACTACAACTCACTTGACTCTTGGGCAGGACCAGATCCGTAAGATGACTTTGAAATCCACAGTTTCAGCAGAACCGGCAACCCGCTGGCACACGTGAGGTTCTTCGAAACTATCATGCACACTCGCAACACTTCAGATCAACACATGGTCCAGGCATTTCCGACAACACTAAAAGGGAATGCTCGAGCTTGATTTCATTCTCTGCAAGAAGAAAAGATAGATAGCTACATTGAACTCGCGGCTCTTTTTACCAAAAGGTTCATGACGGTCAGAAAGCACACACCTGAAAGTTCAAGCCCGTATAAAGTCCAGAAAAGGAAGCTGGAGAACAGTGACTACCCCGAGCACAAGAGAAACTGTGACCAACGCACAAGTATATACCAAGAGCGAGAGTTGCATCATTTCGCGACGCTCGATGCCCCACAGGGTAAGATCTTTGAAGCAATTCGTAATCACCCGGCCTTATGCAGGCCGAGGCCGCTCCCCCCTAGCCGGGGGGATTTGTCAAAATATTGCAAGTATCACCGGGGTCATGGCCACAATACCGACGGGTGCAATCAGCTAAAGGAAGAGATCCAGCATCTGACCAGTCTGGGGGTTGTTGATCAATTCCTATCAATAAAGAGGCGGGCTCCTAACAAGAACATGAGATGTACAACCATCAGAATTGGCGAGCCATCCACCAAGTTGAACAAAGTTCGAGTGGACGAAGGGATTACCGTTACTGTGTTGTTTCTATCAACACTACTTCAACTCAAACTAACCACCGACAACCTCTAGCTAACATCTGTCAGCGCACGTGTTTCGAGGAACGCTCCAGTACCAGTCGTAGGCACCATTACTCTTCCGATCACTCTTGAAGAAGCACCTGAGCAAACAACCTATGACGTATAGTTCGTTGTCATCAAAGCTGACTCTGACTACACCGCAATACTCCAACAATTGCTCCTGGATGTTTTTCAACCTCGTTTCCGCCACTTCCATCCTTGAGCCGTTTCTTTTTTCGCTTATTTATTTATCTGTTAATGTAAAAACCGCAAGCTCAGGCTTGGGAAAACTATCTTATTACAATTCTCTTTATTAATACCTAACTACGAAGTAGTTTAGCCATGCTAGGTCGTGCAACCGGATTGAGTACCTACATTCTCTGGCGGTCGGATTGAGTACTTGCATTCTCCGTCGTTACTGCAAACCAATGTCTTGTCGTCGTCAGGGTCTGCCCCCCTTGCGACTGCAATCGGATTGAGTACCCACATTCTCCGTTGGTAGGATTGAGTACTTACATTCTCTGACAAACTAAGCCGCGAGCAACCCTCGAGCAAAATCCCTGTGGAGGCATGCCCCCCTCATGAAGAAGTCGCGAGCAGCCCTACGTGCAAACTAAGCTGCGAGCCTGACTCGCGCAACCCCGTGGGGGCCTGCCCCCCTCACGAAGAAGCCGCGAGCAGCCCTCGTGCAACTAAGCCGCGAGCAACCCTCGCGAAACCCCGTGGGGGTCTGCCCCCCTCACGAAGAAGCCTCGTGCAAACTAAGCCGCGAGCCTGACTCATACAATCCCATGGGGGCCTCCCCCCCCCCCCCCGCCCCCTCACGAAGAAGCCGCGAGCATCTCTCGTGCAAACTAAGCCGCGAGCCTGACTCGTGCAACCCCGTGGGGGCCTGCCCCCCTCACGAAGAAGCTGCGGGCAGCCCTCGTGCAAACTAAGCCGCGAGCCTAACTCGTGCAAGCCCGTGGGGGCCTGTCCTCCTCAAGAAGAAGCCGTGAGGAGCCCTCGTACAAACTAACTTGCGATCCAGACTCGGGCAACCCCATGGGGGCCTGCCCCCCACACTAAGAAACCTCGAGCAGCCCTCGTGCAAACTAAGCCGCGAGCCTAACTCGCACAACCCCGTAGGGGCCTTCCCCCCTCACGAAGAAGTCACGAGCAGCCCTCGTGCAAACTAAGCCGCGAGCCTGGCTCATGCAACCCAGTGGGGGCCCGTCCTCCTCACGAAGAAGCCGCGAGCAGCCCTCATGCAAACTAAGCCGCGAGCCTGACTCGTGCAACCCCATGGGGGCCTGCCCCCCTCATGAAGAATCTGTGAGCAGCCCTCGTGCAAACTACGCCAAGAGTCTGACTCATGCAACCCCGTGGGGGCATGCCCCCCTCACGAAGAAGCTGCGAGCAGTACTCGCGCAAACAAAGCCACGGACCTAAGCCGTGCAAACTAAGCCGCGAACCTGAGCCGTGCAAACTAAGTCGCGGACCTGATCCGTACAACCTAAGCTGCGAGCCTGACTCGTGCAACCCCGTGGGGGCCTACCCCCATCACGAAGAAGTCGCGAGCAGCCCTCAGGCAAACTAAGCCGCGAGCCTGACTCGTGCAACCCCGTAGAGGCCCCCCCTCCTCACGAAGAAGCCGTGAGCAGCCCTCGTACAAACTAAGCCGCGGACCTGAGCCGTGCAACCCCATGGGGGCCTGCCCCCCTCACAAAGAAGCCGGGAGCATCCCTCGCTCAAATAAAGACGCGGACCTGAGCCGTGCAAACAAAGCCGCGAGCAGCGCTCGCGCAAATAAAGCAGCGAGTAGCTCTCGCGCAAACAAAGCCGCGAGCAGCCCCTTTCGAGACAAAACCACGGACCCGTGCCATGCAAACTTAGTCGCGAGCCTGACTCGCGCAACCTCGCAAGGGTCTGCCCCCCTTTCGCGACAAAGACGCGGACCCGATCCATACAAACTAAGCCGCGGACCAGAGCCGTGCAAGCAAAATCGCAACTTGGGCGCGCGCGGCCTGCCGCGTGCACGCGACCGGGGCTCGCGCGGCATGCCACGCGCGTGAACAGCACGCGCGGCCCGAACCCATGCTCGCGGCCTGGGTGCGTGCGACCTGGGCGTGTGCAGGCTGCTGCTGCCAGGTGCATGCGCGGCCAGGAGCGCGTGTGGCCGCATTCGGCGTCTTCGTCGACCGGCTCTCTTTCGGCGAATTTACTCCGGGTACCTTTGAAACATCGCCATTCGCTGCCTCCACCTTCTCTCCAGAAGTTGTCATGGCAGCGGGAAAGAGGATGACAGTAGGAAAATCCTTCTTCTCTCGCTCGCTTCGCTCTCCAACAACAAGGATTTGGGGGGCAATTGATGGGTTACACCAACATTTATAGGGAGAGTTCCCCCATGATCTCCTTCCAAAATAGGAGATCATGGGGTTGCCTAAGTCACCCCCACCTCCCATGAACTCCCCATAATGAGGGAAACATGGGGGGTGGGGCCCACTTCCTCTCCCCACTAAGGAGTATCACCCCCTTTGGGGGGAAACCGTCGGTCGGGCCGCCGCCGCCGCCGGCCGGGCCGGGGCCTGTCGGACCGCGGCCGGCCGGGCCGCCGCCGGCCAGGCCGCGGCCGGCCGGGCCGCCGCCAGCCAGGCCGTGGCCGTTGGCCACCTCGAGGCACCAGTGTGCCACCAGCAGGGAAACTCCCAAGTCCCAGAGCGGGCAAAAGTAGGAGGAGGACGACCACGACAATCGGACAAGAGCCGAAGCCGCGCTCCAAGCTTCAGAACACCAGAGCCACCTCTCGAATTCCAGTGTCCAAGTCGCTCCCGCGGCGCAGCATTTTGCCTGCTGGGGGCCGAAGTCTTTCTCTCTCCCCCCAAGCTGTAACGGGAGCGGTCTGTCGCCCCGATTCTCCGATCATGTTGTAATCACAAGCAGGTAGTGGACTTTGACCGGCACAGTTCTGGTCACGTGGTTTTTTACCCAGTTGAGTGGTTTTTTCACGTCATCACATCTTGAGTCAATCTTTCATTTTCTCTGACTGTGTGCGCGCTCGATCGTTCCGCAAGCTAAGACGGTTCAATTGAATCCGGTCCGATCAGAGCATCGAGTTAGCCCGCAACAATTTCCAATAAATTTTTATTGTAGTCATCAAAATTTTTTAAAAAAATGATAAACCAGTGTTTAAAAAATGTGATTACTTGGAAAAAATGTAGGTTTTAAAATTAAGTCAGTTAATAAGTATGATAGCAAGTAATTTTCTATTAATTTGTCTGTGATTTAAAATTTAGGAATTACTTCAAATACTTAAGAAAGTTGACAGATCAATTTTATGCAAAAAAATTTTATATATAATTTCAAAATGTAATTAGAATTTAAGTACTGATTTCAAACAAAATAAAATTTTGAGACTGATTTGAAAAAAAAAGGGCAGCCCATTGCACAAAGACATCCCCGAGCAGTGAGGGTCTGGGAAGGTTCCCACCACAACGGTGAAATGTAGGCAAGTCTTATCATGCATTTTTGCAAGAGGCCGATTCCAGAACTCGAACCTGTGACCTGAAGGTCTAACTGCAACACCTCAACCGGTGCGCCAAAGCTCCCCTTCACACTTACCTCAAAGGCTAAGAAGATGGCGTACTTGAGAGCAAGCCTCGTTCAAAAAAAACATCAACTATTGAAGGTTTGATTCCATTGCACAAAGACATCCCCGAGCAGTGAGGGTTAGGAAGGGTCCCACCGCAACGGTGAAATGTAGGCAGGCCTTATCACGCATTTTTGCAATAGGCCGATTCCAGAACTTGAATCTGTGACCTTAAGGTTTCACTGCAACACCTCAATCGGTGCGCCAAGGCTCCCCTTCACAGTTACCTCAAAGGTTAAGAAGATCGCGTACTTGAGAGCAAGCCTCATTCAAAAAAAAACATCAACTGTTGAAGGTTTGATTCTTCAGATTTCTTCTGAACTTTACAGATGTTCAAAGAGATTTGCTAACAGATAATTTACTAAATAAATGATCTTTATACTCTCATCTCATATTTGAATGTAAACTTTCAATAACAACATAAATATGCACTGATTGGGCATGTGATCTATCCCCTGAAAAAAACTTGTGAACCTCACCACCTTCATCAATTAAACTCACTCCTGAAGATTTCCCAATCCCCAAAGCAATCATCTTCCTCCTAACCTTCATCGCATCCCCAGCATCTCCGAGCATAGAAAAGAGATTTGAGACGACAATATAGTGGCCTTCATTGCACGGTTAAGTCTCCATTTGGTTCGGCGGTGGCGGGTCGATCCGGCGGGTGGAAACGGAGAGTTCGAACCGGAGGGGGGGAGGTGACTGCTCCAAACGGAGCTTTTGGGGCGTTTCTTAAGCCGGGCGGGTAGAAACGGAGAAAACGCCGTCGGAGGTTCATGTGTTTACCCTCCTTCCGACGGCGTTTACCCAAAATGGAGAAGCGAAACGCCCAAACAAATAGAGCCTAAAGCTCAATAAATCGCTTTCCCTCTTCAACTCCGAGCTCGTGATTCTGATGAGTGAAACATCCATTCAACAAGGCACCCCAAAAGGAGACATCGGACTCCACTTTAATCAGCATTCTCGCTTCCTCGAGGAGTCCTCTTCGAGAAAGGACGTCGATCAAACATCCATAATGTTGAGTTCCTGATTCAACCTCGTAAACCTCGAAGAATCCGTTGAATAATCTCATAGAATCAACAACCATACCCGAATGGTTGCACGACATCAACAATGCAAGAAGAGTAATCCTATCGGGCCAAACTCCATTCTTAATCATCTGTGAGAAGAGAGAAGAAGAAGCTCTGCTAAACCCGTGAACTCCAAATTTTGTCAGCAAAGTGTGATAATGTCGCTCGAAGTATCTGGATGGAGATCAAAGTGGAATCCTCTATCCGTTGCCACTAGGTTGGTATAAATAGGCAATCGATGGTATTCAAATCGATGAGAAACAGTTAGAGGACAACATGTTCTCATATGATATTCAAATCGATGAGTTGAATAGGTTGACTAGCTTCTTTTGGATGGGCGGACACAACATGATTGATTATGACTGCTACGACGATGTAATTATTTTTGACACAACATTCAGATTGAATAAGTATAACTTGGCTTGTGCACCATTCATCACTGTCAACAATCACCGATAGAATGTATTTGTCGGTGGGGCTTTTATTAATGAGGAGACTAACGATACATTTTATTGGCTCTTCAACACATTTTTAAAATTTATTGGGGGCAAACAACCAACAACTATATTCACAGACCAAAGATCAAGCCATGATCGTCGCTATTGAAAGAGTTTTTGCAAGGACTCATTACCGGTTATGTCAATGAAATATCTCCAAGAAAGTGCCTACAAAAGTCTCATGCTTCAATATCAAGAAAAGTGTTCGCGAGATTTTTTATAAATGTTTGAGTAAGTGCGACAATGATTTTGAGTTTGACAATTATTGGAATAAGATGATTAGTACAGAAAACTTGAAAAAAAATAGATGGTTGAAGGACTTACATAAAGTAAGAAGGAAGTGGTCTACAACCTTCAACAAGGATGTTTTAGACCTTGGTATATTGTCAACACAACGAAGTGAATATGCAAATAATGGATTGCATGGTTATTCAAAAGCTACTAGTACACTGGTGGAGTGTTTTATGGGATTGGAGAAATTGGTGGGGTCTTGGCGAAGAGGAGAACGTGGCGAAGATTTTAGAGGCAAACAAGGAAGGGTAAGTTTAAATTATAGAACTTGTGTGATCCATAAACATGTTGTTGAAGCCAAAAATGACCTCTGTGGAGTTCGGGGTCCCTAGAAAGGGGTGACCTCACACCTACTACACCCGGAGGAACGTCACGGACCAAATATCAAGAAGCTAGAAACAGACCCTCGACACTAGCGCGGAGGTCCCGCCTCACACCCGGAAGACCTTTGAGGTCTCCCCTTCCCTAGCCAAGGCTTGAGCTAGGGTGCCTTGAAGGATGAAGAGAGAATGAAGAAGTGATGAAGTCCTCCACCCCAAGGCACCCCTAAGGGCCTATTTATAGTTTTCCAAATCTCATGGACCAAAATGCCCGAAATAATCCTACGCCAAATATGCCCCAGGCTAATAGAAAACAGCCACACAGGGGGGTAAAGGGGTAAAAACCGCCCTGCCCCTCATCCACCTAGGGGCCAAGCACAGGGGCGACGAGGGCAGGGGCGAGGCCCCCGGCCTTGGCCGGTCTCGCCCCGCCAAGCCGCGGGCAGGGGCGAGACCCCGGCCTTGGCCGGTCTCGCCCCGCGAAGCCGCGGGCAGGGGCGAGACCCGCGGCCTTGGCCGGTCTCGCCCCGCCAAGCCGCGGGCAGGGGCGAGACCCGCGGCCTTGGCCGGTCTCGCCCCGCCAAGCCGCGGGCAGGGGCGAGACCCCCGGCCATGGCCGGTCTCGCCCCGCCAAGCTGCGGGCAGGGGCGAGACCCCCGGCCATGGCCGGTCTCGCCCCGCCAAGCCGCGGGCAGGGGCGAGACCCCAGGCCTTGGCCGGTCTCGCCCCGCCAATCCGCGGGCAGGGGCGAGACCCCCGGCCTTGGCCGGTCTCTCCCCGCCAAGCCGCGGGCAGGGGCGAGACCCCCGGCCTTGGCCGGCCTCGCCCCGCCAAGCCGCGGGCAGGGGCGAGACCCCCGGCCTTGGCCGGTCTCGCCCCGCCAAGCCGCGGGCAGGGGCGAGACCCCCGGCCTTGGCCGGTCTCGCCCCTCCAAGTCGCGGGCAGGGGCGAGACCCCCGGCCTTGGCCGGTCTCATCCCACCAAGCCGCGGGCAGGGGGGGAGACTCTGGCCCCCTCAAAAAAGGGCCCCTGTGGGAGGCCGTTTTTTCCTCCCCCTACTAGTATATTTCCAAGGCCAAGCCAAAATTAGCCACCAATAGTGCAAAATCTCCAAAAAACTTAAAAACGCGCATGCCTTGCTTGAGGCCCACTCTTCGCGAATACGGGGTTGTACACAATCCCCGCTCTTTTCGAGGTTTGCACAAGCTCGGAAAGAAACATCCAACCCAACGTATTCGCGGAGTGGCCTTCTTAGAGCCGAAAAATACTTGCCCCCGCCCAGGGGAGTCAACCTTTCAAGCCAGCTAATGGGAGCCTGGGTGACGAGACCCACTCTGGGTAAGAAACACTTCACCCCCCGGAGGGGTCAACCTGCCATGCCAGCTATGGGAGACTGGGTGGCGAGACCTCCTCCGGGTAAAAAAAACTTCACCCCCCCCCCCCCCCGGAGGGGTTAACCTGCCATGCCAGCTATGGGAGCTTGGGTGGCGAGACCTCCTCCGGGTAGAAAACACTTCACCCCCGGAGGGGTCAACCTGTCATGCCAGCTATGGGAGCCTGGGTAGCGAGGCCTCCTCTGAGTAGAAAACACTTCACCCCCGGAGGGGTCAACCTGCCATGCCAGCTATGGGAGCCTGGGTGGAGAGACGTCCTCCGGGTAAAAAACACTTCACCCCCCGGAGGGGTCAACCTGCCATGCCAGCTATGGGAGCCTTGGTGGCGAGACCTCCTCCGGGTAAAAAACACTTCACCCCCCGGAGGGGTCAACCTTCCATGCCAGCTATGGGAGCCTGGGTGGCGAGACCTCCTCCGGGTACAAAACACTTCACCCCCCGGAGGGGTCAACCTGCCATGCCAGCTATGAGAGCCTGGGTGGCGAGACCTCCTCCGGGTAAAAAACACTTCACCCCCCCCCCCCCGGAGGGGTCAACCTGTCATGCCAGCTATGGGAGTATGGGTGGCGAGACCTCCTCCGGGTAAAAAACACTTCACCCCCCCCGGAGGGGTCAACCTGTCATGCCAGCTATGGGAGCCTGGGTGGCGAGACCTCCTCCGGGTAAAAAACACTTCACCCCCCCCCCAGAGAGGTCAACCTGTCATGCCAGCTATAGGAGCCTGGGTGGCGAGACCTCCTCCGGGTAAAGGACTTGGCTTCCACGAGAGAACAACCAGCCCTGTCAGCTAGTGAGAGCCTGACAGCGGGATCATCATCTGAGCAAAGGACTTGGCTTCCATGAGAGATCAACCAGCCATGTCAGCTAGTGAGAGCCTGACAGCGGAATCATCATCGGAGCAAAGGACTTGGCTTCCACGAGAGATCAACCAGCCCTGTCAGCTAGTGTGAGCCTGACAGCGGAATCATCATCAAAGCAATGGAGAAAAGAGCCACCCCCCCCCCCCCCCCCCCCGAGGAACTCTCGACCCTGCCAGCTGGTGTGAGCCTGGTGTGAGGAGATCCTCCCGGGGGTTGGGAGCTAGACATGTCACCTAAGATTTTTCAATTTCAACATCCTCTAATGGGGAAAAAAGACGGGTTACATGACCCCCCCCCCCCCCCCCCGACTCTGCTGGTCGTGGGCTGGACTCATTACAGCATAAAAAAAGATAGAAGACTCTGCCGAGACGAGGATTCTCAGGGGGCCTGGGCCTGATGGCCATTATCCAATTCCTTCCCCTTGGATACTTCTATCCTGCTCAGGCTCTCCATGATCTTCTCCATCTCCTCTGTCTTGGCCAACCAAGAGATGATGTTGACAGCTGTGACGTAGCACTGCCTCGCCATACTGGTCTCCCTTGATCCTGACCTGAGTCCCCTCTGAGTTGAACTTAAGACACTAGTAAAAGGATGAAGGCACACACCGGAAAGCACTGATGAGGGGCCTTCCGAAAATGGCATTGTAGCTGCTTGGAGCGTCAACAATGACAAGCCGGCAGTTTCTTGAGATCCCCCTAACTTCACCTGGAGACCGACTCCACCTTCCACTTCCTTCCTCTGCCCTGAAAATCCAAATAGGGGTCCGTCCGAGGCCAACACCCTTCTTGACTCTACCTTCATCCCGTCAAATGCCTTCTTGAAAATGACGGACAGAGCTTCCATTGTCAACCAAGATCCGGGAGACGGTAAAGCCTTCGATGGATGACTGATGACCAGGGCGCGCAGAAGGGATCCTCATGCTCTGGCATGTCTATTAATGAAAAGGTGATCTTTTCTTCCAGGGGCAGGGTCTGAGATGTCGAGGCGACGCTACGGTACATGACGTGGAGACTTGCCTTTCGAGTGGCTTCTCACCGCCCCGTGGATCACAGCTATACCACATCGGGGTCCTACATCGACTCGGTTCTCGCATACATCATCATGGGGCAGAACTCCTTCTGCGCCGGCGGCTGAGGCTGAGCTGGGCCTCTCGCCCCCCTTACCTCCAGAAACTCAGGGCAAGTAGTCGTGGCGTGACCCTCCAACTGGTGGAAGTCACAGTAAGGCAAGGCTCTTCCTCCCCTCTTTCGACGGGCTCGGCGGTCTCCACCCATGCCTCTTCCTCTGTCACCGATCACGAAGGCCTGCGTAGGAGCTGCCTAGGGGCCTGTTACTGGAAGTTGAACCTCCCTTGGCCCCCGTGGAAGTTCCCCCTTCCTTAGATGAGAGCTCTTCCTAGACCTTGGGCAGGTCCTCCTTGCTGCATCCAGCCTGGTTCCGGACCCTCCTGTCCTTGCAACCCTGAGCTCTCTGCTCATCTCTTCTTCTTCCTTCCTGATGCCTTGAGCCACCCTGCTCCTTTGACTCCACCTCTGTCAACTTCGCCAATCTCTTGACAAATGCCGGGTTGGCTGCCTCCATGACAATCTCCTCTGCCGCCCTTTCCATCAGCTTCTCGAAGGAAAGGGGAGCCTTCCGGGTCAAGATCTTGAAGGCCCTCCTTCAGCCCAACGGTGAAGGCCATCTGGAGAGCAACCCTGGCATCTCCTGGAACTCCAGGATCTCCTCTTGAACCTGTCTACGTAACGGGCCAGCGACTCCTCGGCCCCCTGCCCAGGAAGATGGAAGGACTCCTCTTCCTCTTCTTGGAGGTGGAGAAGCGAAGCTGTAAGCTCCAGCTCAAGTCCTCAAACCTATAGATCGACCTCGAAGGGAGTTGATGAAACCAGTCCCTTGCCTTCTCCTTCAATGTTATCGCAAAGAGGTGACACTTGAAAGCATCCGTCATCGGCCTGATGGAGACGACATACTCGAACCACTGCAGATGCTGGACGGGGTCATCCTTCCCTAGTAAGCCATGTCTGGCTCTCTGACCCCTCGGGAACGGAAGCTGAGATGATTATCTCGCTGAAGGGTAAGGGGTGGTCTCGCCACTTCTACTCGCGCGACCTGCTCGTCTTGGCACTCGTCGGGCTGAAGAACAGCTCCTGGCCGGTGACTCGACCTCATCTCCCATCCTCTCCTTCCCTGGCCTTCTTCTGGTGCACTTCCTTCTCCCCCCGCTGGGGTCATCTCGCCTAGTCCCCTGGGAGTAGACTCGTCGTGAGGGAGGGGATCTAGCTCCTGGGGGGTTGGGGTGGAGCTGCCACCCTGAGGAGCAATGCTTCGCAGCATCTCCATGATGCCTTGGATGGAGGCCATGAACTCTTGCCTCCCCACAAAGGGTCCTGGGCTGGGGAGCTCGCCGAGATCATCACTACCTCCTTGACCTCCAGTAATGGCACTCTCCTGAGATCTTCTATGCTGGTCACTCTCCACGTTCATCACACCAAAGTGTTGAATCCAAAAATGACCTCTGTGGAGTCCGGGGTCCCTAGAAAGGGGTAACCTCACACCTACTACACCCGGAGGAACGTCACGGACCAAAGATCAAGAAGCTAGAAACAGACCCTCGGCTCTAGCACGGAGGTCCCGCCTCACACCCGAAAGACCTTTGAGGTCTCCCCCTCCCTAGCCAAGGCTTGAGCTAGGGTTCCTTGAAGGATGAAGAGAGAATGAACAAGTGATGAAGTCCTCCACCCCAAGGCACCCCTAAGGGCCTATTTATAGTTTTCCAAATCTCATGGACCAAAATGCCTGAAATACCCCAACGCCAAATATGCCTCGGGCCAATAGAAAACAACCACACCGGGGAATAAAGGGGTAAAAACCACCCCGCCCCTCATCCACCTAGGGGCCGAGCACAGGGGAGACGAGGGCAGGGGCGAGACCCCCGGCCTTGGCCGGTCTCGCCCCGCCAAGCCGCGGGCAGGGGCGAGACCCCCGACCTTGGCCGGTCTCGCCCCACCAAGCCGCGGGCAGGGGGCAGGGGGGAAACCCCGACCCCCTCAAAAAAGGGCCCCTGAGGGAGGCCGATTTTTCCTCCCCCTACTAGTATATTTCGAAGGTCAAGCCAAAATTGGCCACTAAGAGTGCAAAATCTCCAAAAAGCTTAAAAACGTGCATGCCTTGCTTGGGACCCACTCTTCGCGAATACGGGGTTGTACACATGTCTCTAAGTTTTATACCCTTTAAATGTTTGGTATTTTTGAAAAGTGTTCATGGAGGGAGCTGTTGGTGTACGCATTGTGGATGAAATAAGACATGATGAAAATCAGTTCGTATATATTACAAAGCACTATGATGGTAGTGAGGATAACAAACGATGGTTTGTTAGCTACAATTCCGAGACCAATGACATTGATTGTTCATATAGAGGTTTTGAGACCAGAGGCATCATATTATATAAACATATTCTGAGGATTTATAATATGAAAAATGCAAGGAGAATTCCTAGCAAATATCTGCTTAGACGGTTCTGTCATAATGCTAAAAGAGGCATATACCTACCACATGCCTCAAGCATTATCGATTGTGACTCCAATTTGATATTTAGAAATCATTTAATACGTTTCTCTTATGACCTGACACACCGAGTAGAGAAATGCAAGGAAGCAAAGACACATGTTTTGAGAGTCTTGCATGTTTTAGCAAAGCAAGCCAATGATATAGTTGAGGCAGATGAAATACGGAAGAGAGGTTTTAGTGATGAGAACGACAAAAATATTTCATCGGTTAAAGACCCTGCAAAGAAGAAACTCAAAGGAATTTCAAATGCAAGGTTGAAAGGACAATGAGAGTTAGGAGCTAAAACAAAGTAAGGTCCTCCATCTTTTAATTGTACTCTTGATTTATATCATTTTCCACTCACTTGTTTTTTTTCTACAGGGAGGAAAACCACAGTCAAGAAGAAGATAATTGTAGAATAAACTCTGCAGGAGTTCAACTTTTTTGACATTTCAGCGAAGAGAAGGGTACGACAAAAACAAATACCCCAACTTCATTGCCAACCGATGCACCAAGCGAATTTAATGATGACTTTTATGTAAATTTAGCTTTTGATTCCCTGGAATTCCTGATGTCTTTAAGCCGTAATGTATGTGTGTACTGTAATTTAACTTTGGAAAACAATGAAAACCGCATTTTGTTATTTTAAACCACAACTTTTATCTAAACATAATGATTGAGATAGGTATTGATTTCAAAACCGCACCTTGCTCATAACATAAGCATAGCACCTTGCTTTTAACACACACATGCATTGAAGTTGCAAATGTTGATGGAGACTTAAAAATCAAAAAATTTATCCTTTTGAGGTCGGCTCGGTGGAGCCACTAGAATTATAGAGCCTCATAACATAAGAAAAATCTGAAATATATTGAATGAATTGCAATGTGAGGTTCTGCACTCCAGCAACTATGTGAGCATAAATATATGCATTGTCATAACATAAGAAAAAAATCTGAAATATATTGAATGAATTGCAATGGTTCTAAAGCTTAACCATGCTTAACCATAACAAGCTCCAAAGTTTTGCGATTATGAAAAGAAATTATACATTGTCTTTTATGATTAAGTCAGAGCTATCGTTGGAGCAAGCATTGCCTTTTACGATATTCGGAGAGCTATTAAGTTTAGATATCCTCTCTGAAATAGCGCTAGAGAATGTTTTACAAATATCGGCACGATCTCGGCGAGAAAACGTGGCATGTCGTCTTGCCACTTCTGATGATCTCCACATGATATACTTGTTGCGGAGGAAACTGCTTCCATGTACTTTATAAAAAAGACTCCACAATCCCATATGTTGTCCTGCTTTGGCAAGCCAACTGCGTCCTCTAGCGGCCACTTAGCAAATCCTTCTAGAAATGTAGTCGAAATATCATTAACTAGGTCCTTCAGCTGCAGTACATGTGACAATGTAAAATTAATTAATCACAACAAACATAATGGTCGATGTTCAACATAAAGTCAAATCTTTGCACATACGTTATCACGCACCCCGGCCCGATGAAGGCTGTTCGACATCAAATTGTAGTACTCCCAATATTTCTCCTTTATCCAGCACACCACCAATGCTCAGTGGCTGCCAAGGTGGCAAGACATAAGAATTATGTCGGCAGAATTAACCGTCTCGGGGGTGATGTGACTAATATGTATGGTATAGTTTTTAGATTTACATCTTCTCTAGTACTACAAAATAAAATACAATATTTTTATTGAAATTATTTCACCAAAAATGTTAATGTTCAAGTAACATACCTCGTGATTGGAAGACACATAAAGAAAATTTCTAACACTTTTGGGGTTTTTTTCCTGGCTCCAAGGACAACAAAGTACGCGTTCAAATGATTGTCCTGAATCCATCCTTGACCCAAAAGAATACCTAATTCCTCTCGGCACATTGTAGTGTTTCCTCTTTGAAAAATTAACATATCCCTGCTAAGAATAAAATTATCCTTTAATTAGCACTATCTGCTTAATGAGAAATATGAAAGTCTTATTTAAAAAGGCTAAAGAAAAGGAAAGTCAAAAACACAAGCATCGATTAATGATAATATTGTTCTGATTGTAAATAAAAGAAAAGAAAATACCTGTCTGTAAATGTGCTCAGGACAAAATCAACACTTTTTCTAGCACTATCTGTTATAAGTAATCTCCCGGGATAGTCGCGCTGTACCAGAAATGCTAACTGCCCGTGTACGTTTAATACCCTTTGTGACTAACCTTGGGCTACTTCAAATTACCTTCGGAGAAGAGCGTTTTGTTTGTGGAACAGTAGTGTGCTTTGGAGTAGAAGTGATCTTTGACTGTTGTGTGCTTGTAACAAGAGTGCGCTCCAGTGAAAGCGGGGGTGAAGGTGCTGAACTAGAAGGCTTACACTGTGCTTCTAAGGCCTTAAACCGTTCTTCGCGGAAGGTCCTCAATCCATCAACCTCTAATTTGATACAAGCCTTGAGTCGATCTTCAAGCCCTCTCCAACCCTCATCAGGCTTAACGACTTTTCTCAGCAGACTTTTCTCCAGCTTCACCCTATTCCTCTTCTCCTTCATCCTTCTCTCATAACCTAACTTCTCATCAGAGGCGACAAAGTCTACCCTTTTTCTTTTATGTTTCTTCGACGGAGGATTCTCAAAATCGGAACAATCTTACTCCTCAGACAGTAGGGTCTTCTCCTCATTTAACACATCCATAAACTTATAGTGGACCTACTGAGAACAATTGACGATTAAAAGAAAAATAGCACATGCACATGCACATAATTATATTATGTTTTTGAGGACATACATAATTCTTGAGAAAGAGATTCTCCTGCATTTTAGTGCAGAATTTGGCACTGTACCGAAGAAGGGGAGACCAACGACTTATTCTAGGGCGTGCTAATTCATGCACGGGAGGATGTACTCTTGTATGTTCGTATATCCACACCTTCAAATATAAAATATTATTAGAGCAATAAATATTAAACATAATACAATAAATACAATGTTGGTTAGAACATCAAATACCAGCAATAATGTAGCACAGCCCTCCAGAGAACTGATGTTGCTAACTGCACTTCGGATAACACTGACACAGCTTAATTGATCAAACTGTATGTGAAGAAATTCATGGATGGCAAGCCACCAGTTATATTTCACGAAATCACGAACACATGTTATCTTGGTAATACAGGATAGAACCTTCAAGCTCTTCAACGGGAAAAAAACATAGTTAATAAATATTTAATCAACAAACTTATTCTTCTATCCTCGACTCCCTCGACTGTGGGAGACCTATCCTCAGCTGCAGCTCCTTGAAGTTCTTCAGTTAAGCTCTTGTGGGTTATGTCCAGGAGGGGTGTTCTTGAAAAAGTAAAGCGACGACCCGTATTTGGGAGAACTAATATAAGGGCCACTTCGTTGACCGTTATCTTCACAAGGTAATTCCCTAGCTGGAAGGCTTCCCTATCCCTGTTGTATAATCTCAGAAGAATGTACAACATCGGTATGTTTTGGGGGTAGGTTGGCATTCGAAATAGTGGAAGGAGACGGACATCCCTAAGTGATACAATAGATTCCTCGGACAACCTACTCAAGAGAGGTGTCACATTTGCTATGAAGGTGTTAGGAGCGCATCTACAACTTAAGTACTTGCTCCCGGGCATGCTTCACCTATAAAACCAGAATGCTTCACTAAATTCAACTGCATCTATGTACTAAAAAGTGACTGCAATCTTTACTTAAAAACAACTACAAAATCGTATTAAAAATGCGACTGCAAGCTAAGTTTTTTAGAAAATAATGGCAAAAACATATAAAAAAATGATTGCAATCAAGGTTTCCCAGGAAAATGATGAGAAGCTAGAAAAACATGATTTCATATATAAGAAACACAAGATTTGATATATAAACACCCTAAATATACCTGCTAGTTTGGAGCAGAATGCTTCACTAAATCCAACTGCATCTATGCATTAAAAAGCGACTGAAATCTTTACTTAAAAACTCCATTGCAAAATCGTATTAAAAAGTGGTTGCAATCTAAGTTTTTTAGAAAACAACTGTAAAAACATATAAAAAATGTCTGCAATCAAGGTTTCCCAAAAAAAATGATGAGAAGCTAGAAAGACACGATTTCATACCAAAGAAACACGGGGATAACACGACGACGGAAGATGCACGACGACAGAAGAGGCAATTTTCGGCAGCGGAAGAGGCGGAGATGTGGGGAAAAGCCAGGGCACGGGGAGAGCACTGCGAGGCGCGCAGAATGGGAAGCTCAGGAAAATTTCGAGAAGTGCTTTCAGGGGGTCCACCGCCAAATGAGTATTTAAATCCGGACCATGCGGATCGTCTGAAGTCTTGAACAAAAAAATTTCCCAAATCGGTGAGTTGCAGGGCTGCTATTGCCAAGATTTTTTTTGGGTCAGTAGCCTGACCATGAGCATGGTCCGAAAAGCCAATGAGAAGCCCCAAAATGCGTGGGCCCCGCGCAAAAGTGTATGACACAACCATAAATGCGCGGGCCCCACCTCCTTTGCAGGCTTCTCATTGGTGCAGGACCATGAGCATTATCAGGCTCCTGACCTAACTATTATTCGCCAGGAAAAATTTTTGCCAAGGGCTGTGCGACATTTAATTTTCCGGCTCTTTTTTTGCAAGCCATGACCTTCAGAAATTGAGGGGCATTTGATGAGGTGCTCCTAAAATTCAAAAAAATCAGACTGACATTCATAGCCTGTGACCTCGATCTGATATTCAAGATAGTTCGCCTTGACCATAAAGAATCTCACCTCAAGTAGGAAGACGACCCAACGAAGGAACTTGATCGTGGCCCGAGCACCCCCCCCCCCCCCCCCCCCCCCCCAGCACCCCCCGCAAGTGTTCGTGCCCGCGCGCCTGCCCGCGACGGAGCATGTTCCCACACAGCCCCACCATCTCACCGGCAGGACTGACCGCCCGCCCGGGTTGCCCGGTCCTCCCGTGGGGCATGATCGTCATATTCACAAAATTGATAATCCAGGTGACTGAAATCACACGTTTCTATTAGCCAACTCAATTGTTAGGATGACGCAATTGTCATAACGCCCCCAAAAAACTATAAAAGACGCCCAAGTCTTCATTTGAAGGGACATAAAAAAAGGAAAAGGCAGAGCTCTGAGGTTTTCGCCGAAGTTCTGTCTCACCGTTCATTCTCTTGCTCAGTGTTCGCTCCACTTCCGACGGTTCTGCTCCATAGTCGTCTTCTGTGAGCGTTTTTGAAGACTTAATTTTTCCTGCAGTTAATTGTAAAAATAAAAGGTGACATGTCACCCTCATAATAACTCAAACTCATATAACCGACTACAATTAGTGGATTTTACCATTCTGTCCCTGTGATTTTTTTCACTTTTCAAATTTTTCCACGTAAAATGTCTCAATGTTCTACTGTTAATTCTATTTTCGACTGTTTATACGTCCGACTCATTCTCGACCTAAGACAGTCCATTTCCTCTAGTCTGTGGGAGCGCAAGCAACCAACAACCAAATTAATTTCAATTTCGGCTTAAAATAGTCTTGAAGGTTGTTTAGATGAAATATAGAATATTGAAGCGGTTCCTTGAAGATCAATCTAGCTAATTGCCTCCTAATTTGTTTACCCTGAGGAAACCAGCTACTTTGCTTCTACTCTCTCTCTCTCTCTCTCTCTCTCTCTCTCTCTCTCTCTCCCCCCCTCTCTCTCCCTTCTAGGGTTACCATGGCGGAACAGCTGACGGACGACCAGATTGCCGAGTTCAAGGAGGCTTTTAGCCTCTTCGACAAGGACGGAGATGGTCAGACACCTTCGATCTTCTTATAGTATATAACGCTCTTTCTATTTTTCGGCTTTTTATACCTTCTTCATCCCAGCTTTCCTCCACTTTGATTAAATCCCTTTTACCATACTTGTTTGTAGTTGGTATCCTTGATCGATCTACAGTTCATTGGCATCCTTTTGACCTAATGCTTCGGGCCATTGTTTATTGCTTTGAGTATCTCATTAGATCACTGTTTTCTTTTTGTCGCAGCGCATTTTGATTCATTTGTTTATTTTCTGGCTTGTTTTTGTGGAAGTTCAGGGCGCAGATCTTCCAGTTTATGTGCTTAAGTTTGTGAACCGTGTTTCAATGCCAATTAACTTCTACTTGGATGAGTTCTATGAGCAAAGTTTATTGTATTTGTAATTTAACAATAAGGTTATTTACTTGATTGTTTAGAAATGAATTACTAATTCTCATATTTTTTTTATTCATGGTCAATAACATCATAAGAATTGTTTGGTATGAGTTTTCTTATTTTTCATTTGTTTGGTATGAGTTACCTTAAGTATTAAACATAAACGATCATCTTTAATCCATTTTACGTACCTAGGATCTATCCCTTTCCCTACCTAGGGTCCGTTCGACGTGGAGTTTTTGTTCCGGTTAGTTTGGACAAAATGCCACCTTCATAAGATATGTGTTTGATATGACAACGGTTATGACCGCTGCCAAGAAAAAAAAACTAATTTTGAACATAAAAATGGATGAAGCTCCATAGGAGAGGTCGGGCGTTCACAAACGACGGTTCATATCACGACCGCCATCGCCGTGCCAGACCGACCCCTAATCTTTCAGGACTCTTACTTGTATAAGTAGTTTAACAATAAGGTAATTTACTTGATTGTTCAAAAATGAATTACTAATTCTCATATTATTTTTTCATCTTCATGGTCAATAACATCATAAGAATTGTTTGGTATGAGTTTTCTTATTTTTCATTCGTTCACGTCAACTGCTACCTTAAGTATTTAACATAAACGATCATCTTAAATCCATGGTACCTACCTAGGATCTATCCCTTTCCCTACCTAGGGTCCGTTCGCCGTGGAGTTTTTGTTCCGGTTAGTTTGGACAAAATGCCACCTTCATAAGATATGTGTTTGATATGACAACGGTTATGACCGCTGCCAAGAAAAAAAAACTAATTTTGAACATAAAAATGGATGAAGCTCCTTAGGAGAGGTCGGGCGTTCACAAACAACGGTTCATATCACGACCATCATCACCGTGCCAAACAGACCCCTAATCTTTCAGTACTCTTACTTGTATAAGTAGTTTAACAATAAGGTTATTTACTTGATTGTTCAGAAATGAATTAATAATTCTCATATTATTTTTTCATTTCATGGTTAATAACATCATAAGAATTGTTTGGTATGAGTTTTCTTATTTTTTCATTCGTTCACGTCAAGTGCTACCTTAAGTATTAAACATAAACGATCATCTTAAATCCATTTTACCTACCTAGGATCTATCCCTTTCCCTACCTAGGGTCCGTTCGACGTGGAGTTTTTGTTCTGGTTAGTTTGGACAAAATGCCACCGTCATAAGATATGTGTTTGATATGACAACGGTTATGACCGCTGCCAAGAAAAAAAAACTAAATTTGAACATAAAAATGGATGAAGCTCCATAGGAGAGGTCGGGCGTTCACAAACGACGGTTCATATCACGACCGCCATCGCCGTGCCAGACCGACCCCTAATCTTTCAGGACTCTTACTTGTATAAGTAGTTTAACAATAAGGTAATTTACTTGATTGTTCAAAAATGAATTACTAATTCTCATATTATTTTTTCATCTTCATGGTCACTAACATCATAAGAATTGTTTGGTATGAGTTTTCTTATTTTTCATTCGTTCACGTCAACTGCTACCTTAAGTATTTAACATAAACGATCATCTTAAATCCATGGTACCTACCTAGGATCTATCCCTTTCCCTACCTAGGGTCCGTTCGACGTGGAGTTCTTGTTCCGGTTAGTTTGGACAAAATGCCACTGTCATAAGATATGTGTTTGATATGACAACGGTTATGACCGCTACCAAGAAAAAAAAACTAAATTTGAACATAAAAATGGATGAATCTCCTTAGGAGAGGTCGGGCGTTCACAAACGACGGTTCATATCACGACCGCCATCACCGTGCCAGACCGACACCTAATCTTTCAGGACTCTTACTTGTCTAAGTAGTTTAACAATAAGGTTATTTACTTGATTGTTCAGAAATGAATTACTAATTCTCATATTATTTTTTCATTTCACGGTCAATAACATCATAAGAATTGTTTGGTATGAGTTTTCTTATTTTTCATTCGTTCACGTCAAGTGCTACCTTAAGTATTAAACATAAACGATCATCTTAAATCCATTTTACCTACCTAGGATCTATCCCTTTCCCTACCTAGGGTCCGTTCGACGTGGAGTTTTTGTTCCGATTAGTTTGGACAAAATGTCACCGTCATAAGATATGTGTTTGATATGACAACGGTTATGACCGCTGCCAAGAAAAAAAAACTAAATTTGAACATAAAAAATGGATGAAGCTCCTTAGGAGAGGTCGGACGTTCACAAACAACGGTTCATATCACGACCTCCATCGCCGTGCCAGACCGACCCCTAATATTTCAGGACTCTTACTTGTATAAGTAGTTTAACAATAAGTGTACAACCCCGTATTCGCGAAGAGTGGACCCAAAATAAGGCAAACCAGTTTTTAAGCTTTTTGGAGATTTTGAACTCTCGGTGGCCAATTTTGGCTCTGGCTTGGAACATACTATTAGGGGGAGGAAGAATTGGCTCCCCCCAATGGCCCCTCTGTTGGGAGGGCGGGTGCGGCAAGTTGGCTAGCACCCGCCCCGGCCGGTTGAGTCTGTGGTAGGGGCAGGCGAGGCGGCAGCGGCCTGGCGCTCGCCCGAGCGGCCTGCTCGCGGGCGAGGCGGCCAGCGGCCTGGCGCTCGCCCGAGCGGCCTGCTCGCGGGCGAGGCGGCCAGCGGCCTGGCGCTCGCCCGAGCGGCCTGCTCGCGGGCGAGGCGGCCAGCGGCCTGGCGCTCGCCCGAGCGGCCTGCTCGCGGGCGAGGCGGCCGGCGGCCGGTCTCGCCCGAGCGGCCTGCTCGCGGGCGAGGCGGCCGGCGGCCTGGCGCTCGCCCGAGCGGCCTGCTCGCGGGCGAGGCGGCCGGCGGCCTGGCGCTCGCCCGAGCGGCCTGGCGCTCGCGGGCGAGGCGGCCTGCTCGCGGCCTGGCGCTCGCCCGGGCGGCCTGCTCGCGGCCTGACCGGCGGCCTGGGGCCGTCTCGGGTGTTTGGGGGCGGGGTGTTGGCGGCGTGCTTTTACCGCTGTGCCCTTGGAGGCGTTTTACCGCTCTGCCCCCCGGCGTGGGCGTTTCCTATTGGCCCAAGGCTTTTTGGGCGTAGGGGTATTTTGGTCATTTTTACCCCCAGGACTTGGAAAAACTATAAATAGACCCCCTTGGGTGCCTTGGAGAGGGATCTTCTTTCTTAGTTTTCTCCTCCCCTAGCTTCTTCTTGGTAGAGTTGAGAGAGCTCTCCAAGGCACCCTAGCTCGAGCATTGGCTAGGGAGGGGAAGTGCTCAGGTAGCCTTCCGGGTGTGAGGTGGGACCTCCGCGCTAGAGCCGAGGGTCTGTTCCTAGTTTCCCCAAGTCTTCGGTCTGTGACGTTCTCTTGAGTGTAGTAGGTGTGAGGTCACCCCTTCCCCAAGGGTCGAACTCCACAGAGACCAAGTTTTTTGGTTTCAACATTTTGGTGCGGTGAGCGTGGAGAGTGACCAGCACAGAAGATCTCGGGAGAGTGTCATGACGGGAGGTCAAGGAGGTAGTGACGATCTCGGCGAGCTCCCCACCCCAGGACCCTTTGTGGGGAGGCAAGAGTTCATGGCCCCCATCCAGGGCATCATGGAGATGCTGCGAAGCATTGCTCCTCAGGGTGGCGGCTCCACCCCGACCAACCAGGAGCTAGCTCCCCCCCTCGACGAGTCGACTCCCAGGGGTCTAGGCGAGATGACCCCAGCGGGGGGAGAGGGAAGCGCACCAGGAAGAAGGCCGGGGAAGGAGAGGATGGGAGATGGGGTCGAGCGAGACCTCACCGGCCGGGAGCTATTCTCCAGCCCGGCGAGTACCAACCTTCCAGGCGAGCAGGTGGCGCGAGTGGAGGTGGCGAGACCACCCCTTAGGGGGTCACCCTTCAGCGAGCTAATCATCTCAGCTCCCGTTCCCGAGGGGTTCAGAGAGCCAGACATGGCTTACTATTCCGGGAAGGATGACCCTGTTCAGCATCTGCAGTGGTTCGAGGATGCCGTCTCCATCAGGCCGATGACGGATGCCTTCAAGTGTCGCCTCTTTGCGATCACGCTGAAGGAGAAGGCAAGAGACTGGTTCCATCAACTCCCTCCGAGGTCGATCTATGGGTTCGAGGACTTGAGCCGAAGCTTCCAGCTCCGCTTCTCCACCTCCAAGAAGCGGAAGAGGAGTCCTGAATCCATCTTCTTGATAAGGCAGGGGGCCGAGGAGTCGCTGGCCCGCTACGTCGACAGGTTCCAAGAGGAGATCCTGGAGGTCCAGGAGATGCCAGGGTATGCTCTCCAGATGGCCTTCACCGTTGGGCTGAAGGAAGGCTTCTTCAAGATGAGCTTGACCCGGAAGGCCCCCCTTTCCTTCGAGGAGCTGATGGAAAGGGCGGCAGAGGAGATAGCCATGGAGGCGGCCAACCCGGTGTTCGTCAAGAGGTTGGAAAAGTTGACGGAGGTGGAGTCAAAGGAGCAGGGTGGCTCAAGGCATCAGGAAGGAAGAAGGAGAGAGGATCACAGAGCTCAGGGGTTCCAAGGACAGGAGGGTCCGGAACCAGGCTGGAGGCAGCAGGGAGGACCTGCCCAAGGTCCAGGAAGAGCTCTCATCCAAGGAGGGGGGAACTACCATGGGGGCCAAGGGAGGTACAACTTCCAGAGGCAGGCCCCAAGGCAACTCTTACCCCCGCCGCAGCAAGCCTTGGCAATAGGAGGGGGAAGAGGTAACAGGAGGGAGCGTCCAGCCCGCCGAAAGAGGGGAGGAGCGCTACCGTACTGCGACTTCCACCAGGTGGAGGGGCACGCCACGGCTACCTGCCCCGAATTCTTGGAAGTGAGGGGGGCGAGAGGCCCTGCCCAGCCACAGCCGCCGGTACGAGTAGAAGAGGTTCTACCCGGAGAAGGGGGTGATGATATATGCGAGGACCGGGTCGACGTGGGAACCCGAGGTAGCATAGGAGTGATCCACGGTGGAGTGGGGGTTGAGGCCACTCGGAAGGCTAGCCTCCATGTCATGTACCGGAGAAGCGTCGCCTCAACCTCCCAGACCCCGCCCCCAGAGGAGAAGATCACCTTCTCGGTGAAGGACCTGCCAGATCATGAGGATCCGTTCTGCGATGCGCTGGTCATCCAGACGGCCATCGAAGGCTACACCGTCTCCCGGATCTTGGTTGACAACGGAAGCTCCGTCAACGTCATTTTCAAGAAGGCGTTTGATGAGATGAAAGTAGAGCCAAGGAGGGTGTTGGCCTCGGATGGACCCCTGTTCGGATTCTCAGGGGAGAGGAAGGAGGTCGAGGGTGGAGTGGGGCTCCAAGTAAAATTGGGAGGAGTCTCGAGGAACTGCCGGTTCGTCATTGTTGACGCTCCAAGCAGCTACAGCGCCATCTTCGGAAGACCCCTCATCAGCGCCTTCCGTTGCGTGCCGTCTTCATTCCACCAATGCCTCAAGTTCAGCTCAGGGGAGATCCAGGTCAGAGTCAAGGGAGACTCAAGGATGGCAAGGCAGTGCTACGTCACGGCCGTCAACACCATCTCTTGGATGGCCAAGGCAGAGGAGATGGAGAAGATCATGGAGAGCCTGAGCAGGATGGAAGTGTCCGGCGAGCAGGAAGCGGATGGCGACCACCGGGCCCAGACCCCCTGAAGAAGCCTCGTCCCGGTAGAGTCCTGTATTCTTCTTATGTTGTATTGAGTCCAGCCCCCGACCAGCTGAGTCGGGGGGGTCGTGTAACTCATCTTTTTCCCCGTTTGAGGATGTAGGATTTGGTATGGTTTGATTGTGTAGCCCAAGTCCTTAGCTCCGATGATGATTCCGCCGCCAGGCTCCCACTAGCTGGCTGGGTAGGTTGATCTCTCGTGGTAGCCCAAGTCCTTTGCTCCGATGATGATTCCGCCGCCAGGCTCCCACTAGCTGGCTGGGTAGGTTGATCTCTCGTGGTAGCCCAAGTCCTTAGCTCCGATGATGATTCCGCCGCCAGGCTCCCACTAGCTGGCTGGGTAGGTTGATCTCTCGTGGTAGCCCAAGTCCTTTGCTCCGATGATGATTCCGCCGCCAGGCTCTCACTAGCTGGCTGGGTAGGTTGATCTCTCGTGGTAGCCCAAGTCCTTTGCTCCGATGATGATTCCGCCGCCAGGCTCCCACTAGCTGGCTGGGTAGGTTGATCTCTCGTGGTAGCCCAAGTCCTTAGCTCCGATGATGATTCCGCCGCCAGGCTCCCACTAGCTGGCTGGGTAGGTTGATCTCTCGTGGTAGCCCAAGTCCTTTGCTCCGATGATGATTCCGCCGCCAGGCTCCCACTAGCTGGCTGGGTAGGTTGATCTCTCGTGGTAGCCCAAGTCCTTTGCTCCGATGATGATTCCGCCGCCAGGCTCTCACTAGCTGGCTGGGTAGGTTGATCTCTCGTGGTAGCCCAAGTCCTTTGCTCCGATGATGATTCTGCCGCCAGGCTCCCACTAGCTGGCTGGGTAGGTTGATCTCTCGTGGTAGCCCAAGTCCTTTGCTCCGATGATGATTCCGCCGCCAGGCTCCCACTAGCTGGCTGGGTAGGTTGATCTCTCGTGGTAGCCCAAGTCCTTAGCTCCGATGATGATTCCGCCGCCAGGCTCCCACTAGCTGGCTGGGTAGGTTGATCTCTCGTGGTAGCCCAAGTCCTTAGCTCCGATGATGATTCCGCCGCCAGGCTCCCACTAGCTGGCTGGGTAGGTTGATCTCTCGTGGTAGCCCAAGTCCTTAGCTCCGATGATGATTCCGCCGCCAGGCTCCCACTAGCTGGCTGGGTAGGTTGATCTCTCGTGGTAGCCCAAGTCCTTTGCTCCGATGATGATTCCGCCGCCAGGCTCCCACTAGCTGGCTGGGTAGGTTGATCTCTCGTGGTAGCCCAAGTCCTTTGCTCCGATGATGATTCCGCCGCCAGGCTCCCACTAGCTGGCTGGGTAGGTTGATCTCTCGTGGTAGCCCAAGTCCTTTGCTCCGATGATGATTCCGCCGCCAGGCTCCCACTAGCTGGCTGGGTAGGTTGATCTCTCGTGGTAGCCCAAGTCCTTTGCTCCGATGATGATTCCGCCGCCAGGCTCCCACTAGCTGGCTGGGTAGGTTGATCTCTCGTGGTAGCCCAAGCCCTTCGCTCCGAGATGGTCCCGCTGCCAGGCTCCCACTAGCTGGCAGGGTCGGTGGTACCTCTCGTGGAGAGTAAGTGCTTGCACCCCGAGGTCGTCTCGCCACCCAGGCTCCCATAGCTGGCATGGCAGGTTGACCCCCGAGGGGAAGTTACACTCCGCGAATACGTTGGGTTGGATGTTTCTTTCCGAGCTTGTGCCAACCTCGAAAAGAGCGGGATTGTGTACAACCCCGTATTCGCGAAGAGTGGACCCAAAATAAGGCAAACCCGTTTTTAAGCTTTTTGGAGATTTTGAACTCTCGGTGGCCAATTTTGGCTCTGGCTTGGAACATACTATTAGGGGGAGGAAGAATTGGCTCCCCCCAATGGCCCCTCTGTTGGGAGGGCGGGTGCGGCAAGTTGGCTAGCACCCGCCCCGGCCGGTTGAGTCTGTGGTAGGGGCAGGCGAGGCGGCAGCGGCCTGGCGCTCGCCCGAGCGGCCTGCTCGCGGGCGAGGCGGCCAGCGGCCTGGCGCTCGCCCGAGCGGCCTGCTCGCGGGCGAGGCGGCCAGCGGCCTGGCGCTCGCCCGAGCGGCCTGCTCGCGGGCGAGGCGGCCAGCGGCCTGGCGCTCGCCCGAGCGGCCTGCTCGCGGGCGAGGCGGCCGGCGGCCGGTCTCGCCCGAGCGGCCTGCTCGCGGGCGAGGCGGCCGCGGCCTGGCGCTCGCCCGAGCGGCCTGCTCGCGGGCGAGGCGGCCGGCGGCCTGGCGCTCGCCCGAGCGGCCTGGCGCTCGCGGGCGAGGCGGCCTGCTCGCGGCCTGGCGCTCGCCCGGGCGGCCTGCTCGCGGCCTGACCGGCGGCCTGGGGCCGTCTCGGGTGTTTGGGGGCGGGGTGTTGGCGGCGTGCTTTTACCGCTGTGCCCTTGGAGGCGTTTTACCGCTCTGCCCCCCGGCGTGGGCGTTTCCTATTGGCCCAAGGCTTTTTGGGCGTAGGGGTATTTTGGTCATTTTTACCCCCAGGACTTGGAAAAACTATAAATAGACCCCCTTGGGTGCCTTGGAGAGGGATCTTCTTTCTTAGTTTTCTCCTCCCCTAGCTTCTTCTTGGTAGAGTTGAGAGAGCTCTCCAAGGCACCCTAGCTCGAGCATTGGCTAGGGAGGGGAAGTGCTCAGGTAGCCTTCCGGGTGTGAGGTGTGACCTCCGCGCTAGAGCCGAGGGTCTGTTCCTAGTTTCCCCAAGTCTTCGGTCTGTGACGTTCTCTTGAGTGTAGTAGGTGTGAGGTCACCCCTTCCCCAAGGGTCGAACTCCACAGAGACCAAGTTTTTTGGTTTCAACAATAAGGTTATTTACTTGATTGTTCAAAAATGAATTACTAATTCTCATATTATTTTTTCATCTTCATGGTCAATAACATCATACAAATTCTTTGGTATGACTTTTCTTATTTTTCATTTGTTCACGTCAAGTGCTACCTTAAGTATTAAACCTAGGAAGCACCGGTACGGGTACCAGGTACAATACGTATCCGATACGATAATGCGACAAAATTTTAAAATCAAGCATACGGGTACAGCGGGGTATGTTATATTAAATTTAATAAATATATATGCATATATCACAAATACAATTATAAATTCTCAAAACAATAAAATATGAAACATAAATAATCAATTGAAGTACAAGTCCATAACTAATGCAATATAACATGAAGTACTTAGACATAAGCTATTCATAATTATTTCAAATAAAACAATGCTCACCACTCTTTTTCTTCATCTTCCTCCATATTGTTGGAGATCAAGACATCTTCAATTTCTGGCTCATCTAAATACAAGTTGGCAACCGTAAGCATGTCAACTCCATCAAAAAGATTTGCCCATGCATCTCCTCCTATATCCCACATTCTACTCCTTCCTTGACTGTAGATTTCGTTTCTCCTCGATAATAAGCGTAGATTACTGTGCACGTACACCAAATCATCAGCTCGTTGTGGTCGAATTTTGTTTCTTCTCAATGAGTGAATGAATGAGTATGCGCTCCAATTTCTCTCGCAGCAGGACGATGAAGAAGGTTGACCTAACAACTTCAAAGCAATTTTTTGTAATTTAGGTGCCGAAGTTCCATAGTAGCTTCACCAATCTTTGGGCAATAATGAAGCTCTACTCTCCAAACTATCTGGCTCACTAAAAGCTTGACCAAATCCCGTGAACCTAGAAAACTCATTGATTACTACATTCCTCTCCACCACATCAGAAAAATATCTTCTTAAGCATTTATTCCTCTCCAAAGAAATCTCCTCATCCGTATTTGGAGCAACTCTATTTGGCCCTCCTTCAAGCCATTCTCGACTATAATACCTACAAATAAAACTATATAGTAAATAAATAAATCATAGTAAATGATTAATATCAAATAAGAAAAAAAATTATCTTGGATTAAGAGAATGAGTCATGCAATGTAGTGGTGTGCAACTCTTGATCCATCGATCAACGAGGACATCATAAATTGCCTCATAAAGAGAGCAACAAGCTTCCAAGTCCGTCAACTTCTCGTGTTTATATATTTCAAGCTTCACATTTTCTATCATTGAATCCCACATGTCATATACTAGATGAAGATTAGGTTTGTCTGTATCACAAACCCTAAGCATATCATATATGAGTCTTGTTATATCAAGAATCTTGTCCACATCATCCCACCATTTGTCACTATAAATGATGTTTTTAACCTCTAGAGCTTTCTCAACATCATCTGCTCTATACATAGTCCATTCCGGTCATCCAACCATATTAAGCAAGCCCATCTTCACAAGTTTAAACCTCTTCAACATCACTATAGTGGAAGCAAATCATGTCTCAGCAACTGCAAGTAATTTCAGTGGAACAAAAGAGTTATACATGTTCAACCTGTATTGATGATTCATTATGAAAATCCTGATTGATTGTGCATCATTAGCCACTTGATTTATCCATCCGCTTTGTTCTCTAACTGTTGCACAACGATCAGTATTATTGGCTGCGCAAGTATTTTTTAATGCTAGATTTAAAATGTGCACAACGATCCGTATTATTGATGTCCAAAAAATATGTGGCAATCGTGCCTCCACAATTGCTCCTGCTGCCTTACACATCGGTGCATTATCAGTGATAACTTGTATAACATTTTTGACACCAACTTCATTACTAACTTCAATCATCAAATTTGCAATATAATGTTTATCCTTATACTCACCTGATGCATCAACTGCCTTTAAAAAAATAGGACCATCCTCGGAGGCCGCCATAAAACCAATCAAAGGTCTTCTTTGAGCATCTGTCCAACCATCACTGACTAAGTTGATTCTCTTAAGGGGCCAAGTATCTTTAATTGCCTGAAACATTCTAGTGATATTTGATTTTTCTTTATGCAAAAGTGTTGTTCTGAGAGCATTATATCCAGGAGGAACAAATCCATCAAGATTGTGATTAACAACAAATTTGTATGAACTAACATAATATGGATTTCTGGCTAGATGAAATAGTAAACCACTAGAATAGAACATCCTGACTATGTGACTCATTAACTCATCTCTAGCTTTATTTTGAAAAGACATATCAATAAGTCCCCCTCTTCTTTTTTTCGTTTCCCCAACTAATTGAGAAGCTTGACTTGCATTATGAAACAATAATACCTTGGGAGCCGGTTTGCATTTTTCTTCTGATGTAGCAACTACTTTTTGAAGCTCTTTTAAATACTCTTGAGTTACTTTTGGACATTCCCAATACCATTCCCGGATATTTTTAGCAAGCGACTCTTTACTCTATAATACGAGCCACTGAAATCTATCTCACAAAAATTGCATTTCCATTTTCTGTTTCTGCCACCAACTTCTCTATTATGGATAAGAAATACATAATCCCAAAGTGGCGCATTATCATCCCTACTTGCATCATCAGAAATAAATCTACTTGTTGCTGAGGTTGAGATTGAACCAGTGACGCTAATAGGAGATGGTGATTGAGACATAATTGCTGTAATAAGAAAAAGATGAAAAAAATTGAAATGAACATTAATACAGTATTCAGTATTCACGAACTGACAATACATTCACAAATTAATTTCAACTAACAACACATTCACAAATTAATTTTAACTAACTAATTGAACTAACAACACATTCACAAATTAATTTGAACTAATTAATTGAACTAACAACACATTCACAAATTAATTTGAGCTAATTAATTGAACTAACAACACATTCACAAATTAATTTGAACTAACTAATTGAACTAACAACACATGTCCTAGAGGCGGGGTTACCTTCCAACAACGAAACTGATAACCCAAAATCTTACTGTTTGATCTCTCTTCTCCTTGAGATAGCGTCTCTTGTCATTCGTGATGAATTCTCCCCACTTGCCTACCAAACAGGAAAAATGATATTATATCATATTTTGTTCTCCTACATCAACTAAATAAAGAAGTCTTGGGAGGCAGCTGAAAGCCTGTTAATCCTACATCAACTAAATAAAGAAGTCTTGGGAGGCAGCTGAAAGCCTGAAACAGAAGAAGAAGAAGAAGAAGAAGAAGTACCATGATCGGGAGCCGGAGCCGGAGCGGCGACGGGAGCCAGAGCCGGAGCGGCGACGGGAGCCGGAGCCGGAGCGGCGACGGGAGCCGGAGCCGGAGCGGCGACGGGAGCCGGAGCCGGAGCGGTGACGGGAGCCGGAGCAGGAGCAGGGAGCGGCGACGGGATCGGGAGCAGGAGCAGGGAGCGGCCCTATGTTTGGCATATCCGTGCTATTAGTTTGGACAAAATGCCACCGTCATAAGATGTGTTTGATATGACAACTATATTATGCGGAGGTTTTTGTCTTTTTGTTAATATAATATCTAATTTCCTTGTATTATTACAACGCCATGCCTTGTATCTTATTTTCTTTTCCGTGTATTACTATATTCAACAGATCAAAACCTATGCATTAAGGAGGATCTTTTGTGTTATCAGTCATGCATTTTCTAATTTAAATGTGTCCAAATATCACTATGCATGGTTACATGTTTAACTTTAAATTTTTAGCTACTGCAATACACTACTTGTTAAAAAACAAACTAAACTATACCATGGTGTATCCAACACATGTGTCTTTCCGCCAATACTGTGTTATGTTGAGTGATAAACATTTTACAAACACTAAAGCAGAGTAGGGAATTGGGTCTATCAAAATAAAATTCAACAATTTCATACCTATTCATCTGTTGGTGTGAGACTGCCTTGATAATGAATAGTGTAAACTATAAATAACTCTCAAATAACAACTAAAGAGCAATACTATGCACTCAAACTTGTATGTGGTTTGGGAAAAACCACATACACATTCCAAGCACCTCTCTTGAAGGATTGCAATAATATTTTTCTGACACAATGCCAATGGAGAAATCTTATACACCTTCCCTCCTTTTTTAATGGGCAAGGAAAACCCTCAAGATCCGTTTGGTTGGACAAAATTGAGCCTTACGAATCGGAATTGAAATGTCCAATTATTTACAATAATTCACCACCTTATTTAGTGAAGATGTTCAAGGAACCAATTAATTCCATGTTGACCGTAATTTTGTTCATAAATGCATTTTAAAACTCACCTTCATTATCATTCATAGAACAATATTTTATTTTATTTTTGCGCCTATTTAGCAAATTTTGAGATACCATACAAGCTTTGCTTCTAGTGGCTAAATTAATGAATTAAGTATAGCCATTGTAATAATTAGATCATGCTGTTTTTCCTTAAACTAATGGAACAAATAGGCATAAATCAGCCTGCTTCTCAATTATATCTCAAGAGGTTTAGGTGCGGTAATTATATTTTGTTTTTAAATGAGGTCTTTATTTGCATGTTCGTTTGATAAGCATCACAAAGTTAGCCTTTTTAAAATTGTAGTCTCGGCAATCCACTTATGAGATGAAGTTGAGATGTTTTTTTTAATTGTATGCATACTAATATGTTACTAGCAGAAGATCAGGGAGGAATAAATGGTTTTAATTTTGCAAGGTGAAGAAGATACATCATTGGAGAGCTCTCCATATGCCCCAATGCCTCTTGTGCTTCCAAACAAGATACAAAACCACAATATCTCTAACCGCCTCCCACCACTCCCGACTCCCTAATTCCCTTATAAATTGGATACAAAAAATAATTAAATGCCATTAAATGGTTCCCCTTCATTTCCTTGTGCTCCTTTGTCTTTTGTGGATGCTGTCTTCCTCAAGTATACCCTTATAGCTGAAATCAAGTCAATTTATATGTGTATGCATTGTTGTATTTTAACACTCATAAGGGTGTTTGTCTTGTACGTATTTTTCTCTTGCTTTATGTATAAGAGTATAGGGCTGTTTAATGGTATTATCATTCGATTGCATCTCTCAACTTGGTATCAGAGCAAAAAACGCGAGTCGACCTAATCCCGTGTATATCTCTCTCTCGTTCGACTCCGCCGCCGCTCTCCGCTTCGCTCGACGCTCCACCCGACACCGCTCCGCCCGACGCATCCTTCTGCCGTTTTGTCTCCCAGTTCATGGTGAGCCGCGACTCTCCCACCGACGTATGAGCAAGCCGAAGGAGCCGACCGCCCCTCCTCATGATGCGTGTTCTGTTCCGCCGTTCCTGTTCTTGATCCGGTGGTTTCAGCGCCGACAGATCCAACGCAGTCCGTTCCTGCTCTTTCAGATCCGGTAGATCCAACGACTTCCTTGTTCCCGCTCCCGTTCTTGTTGCTCTTTCAGATCCGGTAGCTCCTGTGACTGGCCTGTCGTCCCTGAGGCTCCTGCTGCTCCGTCTTCCCTGACCTCTAGCCGTGCCCTGCTGCTGTTCCGTGTCCTGCTTCTGATCTTGATGATGCCTCAACTTGGTTTCGTGCCCTGCTGCTGTATGTCTTTCTGTTCTTTCGATGCCAAGTCCAGATCGAGATTCATTGTGATGGTGTTCTTCTGATCTAGTAATCGTCTGGTATTTTTTTGTTCAGTTTTTTTCTCATGGATGATTCTTCGGCTGCGGTTGATTCTTCGGCTGCGGTTGATTCTTCATCGACGAATGTTGTGGCTTCCCAGATGGGTGACCCCCAACGGCCCTTTGGCCATGCTGGCTTTTTGAAGATCACCATCGTTCCCTTAGATGGGACAAATTATCTGGAATGGTCTTGTGCGGCTCAGCATGTCATTCGCAATCATCAGCTGTTTGGATACATTGATGGAACTAAGGTGACACCCTCTCTGGGTGATCCTACCTGGTAGCGTTGGGACTTAGAAAATTCCCTGGTGGTCTCCTGGCTTCTTTATTCCATGTCTCCAAAGGTGTACTAGAGTTATATGTTAATGGACTCTGCCTATGAGATCTGGACTCGAGCGCGCGAGACGTACTCTCAGATTGACAATTCCACTCAGATATATGAGCTGATGCGTCGTATGCTAGAGTTACGACAAAGATCCACGACGGTGTCTACCTACTTCTCTGAGTTTTAGCGTATCTCTCAAGAATTGAATTATTTCGATCAGTTTACTCCCGCCTGTATTGCCGATGTAGTCTTGTTGCAGAAGAAGGACAGACGATTTCGTCTACATGTGTTTCTGATGGGTTTGAGCATGAACATGGATTTGGTTTGAACAAATATACTACATCGGTCTCCCCTCCCATCTCTTCGGGAGGCCTTTAACATGGTTCTTGGCGACGAAGACCGTCGGAGGTCCCTCAGCACGTCTGCCCCTCCTCCTTCTGATCGCTCTGCCTTTACTAGCGTCGGTCGGAGTGGCTCCAACCTGACCAATGTTGTTCCTACTTGTGAGTACTATGGTCGCAGGGGCTATACTCGGGATGTGTGCTTCAAGCTCCATCCTCATCTTGCTCCACATGGATCCGGCCGTGGTCGTGGGCGTGGACGCGGCCCAGGACGAGTGGGATATCGTCAGAGTGGTTCTCTCCCTCCCGATGCTGCTTACTCCACTGAGGTTCATGGCGATCCTCATGGTCAGATCCTAGGACATCTTAGCACGTCGGAATTACACTCCCAGTCAGGCACTTCCCGAGTGGTTCTTCTACTTCCTTTGCTACTGCTGCTATGCCCAGTGCCAATGCTGCCGCGACAACCCCGTCTGAGTGGATTATTGACTCGGGAGCTACCGATCACATGACTAGCTCCTCCTCAGGTTTCTCTTCCCACACTCCCTTAACTTGTAAGGACAAGGTTATCTCCGCTAATGACACCTTGTCCCCTATTGCGGGCATGGACAACATTTCATGCTCTTCCTCTCTGTCTTTTTCTTCTGTCCTGTATGTCCCTTCTTTTTCTCGTAGTATTCTTTCTATTAGCAACCTTACTCGGTCTCTTAACTGTTCTGTAACCTTCTTCCCTATTTTTGTGTTTTTCAGGAATTGAGTACGAAACAGATCGTTGACAGTGGTAGGAATCACGGCGGCCTATACTATCTGGATGCTACTTCCTCGTCCTTTGTCCTCTCATCTTCCGCTGCTACTGCTGTTGATGCTCGACGCTGGCACTTGCGTCTTGGTCATCCTTCTCCAGTCTATCTTTCGAAGTTATTTACTGCTTTATCCCCGTTTGTTCAAACTTTAAAATGTGATGCTTGTGCAAAGTCGAAACATGTTCGTCATTCATCGTCACATTATCTTCTCCTAGTACTAATTCGTCTGTTATTATACATTCTGATGTGTGGGGGCCTTCCCCTGTTGTGTCTTTAATTGATTATCGCTGGTTTGTTATTTTTATAGATTGTTTCTCTCGCACTACTTGGGTTTACCTTTTAAAGAAAAAAAAAAGAAGTGTTTTCCATTTTTCAAACCTTTCATAAAATGGTTCAAACCCAGTTCAATGGAACTATCCACATTCTTCGTAGTGATAATGGGGGAGAATAGGATGATTGTGGCGCGTTTGGATCATACCTCACTAGTCATGGAATTATTAACCAAACCACTTATGTTTACACCACCCAAAACGGTGTGGCTGAACGAAAAAACCGACATCTCCTGGATGGAGCCCGGTGTCTTCTCACTACCATACACCTCCCGAAATCATATTGGGGTGATGCTATTCTCACAGCTACTCATCTTATCAATCGTTTCCCTTCACGGGTTCTCGACTACCCCTTTCGCTCGTCTCTTCTCTACTTCCGTTGTTCATACCGCTCATCTACTACCACGCGTGTTTGAGTGCATTTGTTTTGTTCACATCCATCAACCTCATCGTGACAAGCTTGACTCTCGGGCTCTCTGTTATGTCTTTCTTGGCTACTTTAGCACCACTAAGGGGTATCAGTGTTATCACCCCCTTCCAGACATGTTTACTGTACTATGGACGTGACTTTCCGCGGGGAGGAATCTTACTACTTGGACTCGACTCATTCCACTCGTCAGGGGGAGAATGATGTCATCGATTTGGTGCGTCTCTCTTTGATTCCTCCTATACCTACATTCCTCCTACAACCGCTTCTCCTTCACCTACACCCCCTTCGTCACCAACACCTCTGTTGTTTTCTCCCATATATCATCATCCGTCCCTCATCTCTCTGTTTCCTTATATATATATCATCGTCGAAAAACAGGTAAACAATCCACCGTTGTTCTGTCGCTACTGGTGCCGCCTTTGGACTCGGATTCTGATGCTGATCTGCATGTTCCCCTTGCTGTGCTCAGAGTAAGGCTGTGTGTACGGGACACCCTATCTCTAATCATGTTGCTTATGATCACCTTTCTCAGCTTCATCAGGTTTTTATATCTTCCTTGTCTGTGGTCACTATTCCTAAGACGTGGCAGGAGGCAGTTTGCATTCCAGTATGGGCTCAAGCAATTATGGAAATATCTGTCTTGGATAAAAATCATACATGAGATGTCTCTTCCCTTCCTCCCGACAAGAAGACCATCGGCTTTAGGTGGATCTTCTCCGTTAAGCAAAATCAGGATGGTAAAGTTGAGCGATATAAAGCCCGTCTGGTGGCTCGTGGTTATGTCCAGCCTCAGGTAGTTGACTACCAGGAGACCTTTGCCCCGGTAGCAAAGATGGAGTCTGTTTGTGTGATTTTATCTTGTGCTGCGTGCTTGGACTGTGGTCTGCATCAACTGGATGTCAAAAATGCATTTCTGCATAGTGACCTCTATGAAGAGGTGTACATGACCTTCCCCCAGGCTTTGTGAAGAGGGGACAAGAAGGTGGTCTGTCGCTTAAGGAAATCATTGTACGAGCTGAAGCAGTCTCCCTGGGCTTGGTTTGGCAGATTCTACAAGGCCATGATCAAGTTTGGTTACAAACAGGGACATTCTGATCATACCTTGTTTGTCAGGAAGAATGAGGGAAACATTGTCGTTCTTATTGTCTATGTTGATGACATAGTGATCACCAGAGATGACTCAGATGAAATCTCAACGTTGAATGCTCTTATGTCAGCTGAGTTTGAAGTAAAAGACTTGGGAAGACTTCGTTACTCCCTAGGAATTGAAGTGACACGTTTTGATCAGAGTATCTTCATCTCGCAGCGAAAGTATGTGCTAGATTTGTTAACAGAGACTGAGATGCTTGGGTGTGTTCCCGCTAACACCTCTATGGAGGAGAATCATAGGATCGTTGGAGACACTGATGGTGATAGCACAAATGCTTCAAGTTATCAGAGATTGGTGGGAAAGCTTTTATACCTCTCACACAGTCATCCCGACATCACATATGTTGTTGGAATCTGGAGTAGGTATATGCATGCCTTCAGGATCAGACATCAGGATGCAACATACCGCGTTCTTCGGTACTTAAAGAAATCTCCGGGACGGGGGTTGATGTTTTCAAAGAACAATCATATAAAGTTTGACATTTTTACTGCTGCGGATTGGGCCAGAAGCCGTGATGACATGAAATCTACAACAGGATATTGCATTTTCATTGGTGGAAATTTGGTCACATGGCGTAGCAAAAGCAAAATGTGGTGGCCAGATCTAGCGCTGAAGCCGAGTATCGGTCAATGTCTCAAGGCCTCTGTGAAGGTTTATGATTGCGCACCTTATTGCAAGACCCGGACCTTCAGGAGGATGCACCCATCTCTCTGTTTTGTGACAACAAAGCTGCTATCAACATAGCTTATAATCCGGTTCAACATGACAGAACAAAACATGTCGAGGTTGATCGCCATTTCATCAAAAACCATATAGAAAAATGAAATTTAGTCACTCCTTTCATTCACTCCAGAGATCAGTTGGATGATGTATTCACTAAGAGCTTAGGGTGCGATGTTTTTATTGATGAAATTCGTAGACTCGGAATGACAGATATCTACTGTTCGACTTGAGGGGGAGAGTTGAAATCAAGTCAGTTTATATGTGTATGCGTTGTTGTATTTTAACACTCATAAGGGTGTTTTAGTTTTGTATGTGTTTTTCCCTTACTCAATATATAAGAGTATAGGGTTGTTTAATGGTATTATCATTCTATTGCATCTCTCAACTCTTATAAGTAGGGGACTTATCGTACCCTCACGAGTTAGGTCTCATCGGCCCCATGTGTCTGACACAGTTGGCAAAATATTGTCTAAGGAGAGGAACACCACACATTGCTATCTATGGGAAAAGTATATTGTTGTATTATGACTATCGATATATCACCGATATTTCCCGATATATCACCGATATTTCCCGATATATCACCGATATTTCCCGATATATCACCGATATTCTCGATATATCACCCAATATTTCCCAATATATCATCGATGTTTCCCAATATATCGCCGATATTTCCCAATATATCGCGAGGAGAAGGTTAATTTAATAACTATGACACCGATCAAAAATATGGAAACTTAATATATATATTTTTTGGATAAAATTAAGGTACGTCTTAAGAATATTTATAAGTTATTTTTCTAATATTTGTTAATTATTATTGTTAAGAATGCTTTGATTCATTCAATATTTTTTTATTAAATTATCCCTGATTGGTTAAATATTGTTTTTACAAAGGAGACCATTAGAGACACATGTTAGGCATTGTGAGAGTTTAGTCACTAGGCATGTTAAACAGGGGAGGGGTAGGCCAATAAAGACTTGGAATTAAACTATAAGAAAAGACAATGTTCTTAGGCATTAGTGAGATTATGACTAAAGATAGGGCACAATGATGACAAAGAATCCATATAGCCGACTCCACTATAGTGGGATAAAGACTCGAGTGTTGTTTGTTTATCCCTAATATGTCCCCACAACACGATATTCGACATTTCAAATTTAAATCAACATGAGTCTGATGTCCTCCATCTGCAACCTTAGCCCAATGTTCATAAAAAAACACTTCTCCAAGAAAAATGATCTTGCCTAGGGAGCCATGCAACCATCTTGGTTGACTTAGCAAGAATCAAGTATGAATTCTGGTTTGTTGGTGTACACTACATCAACGATGAGCTTGATGGGACGGGAACCCTCCACAAGCTGCAGATTGATGGGCATTTTTAATTGTGCGCCGGCAACTACAAGTAGTAGGCCATAGAGATAATGTATAACAATACCAAGAAAGGGCCATAGAATAAGGAAGTAAACCTTGGTCTCACCCTGTTAGTAACTGAAGATTGGCCTATGGGCGAAGCTTGACAAACACGTTTTCGCGAGGGCCGAATACCAGGTCGCGACGATACTTGTTTGCCTCATGACTCATATGTTGGTTGGTAATGCTACAAGGTCACACTCTCTTAACACATATAGTGTGGCATCAGTGGCGTGGTTGCCAATAAACAATCCAGAAAGAAGTTGTGCGGGGGGGGGGGGGGGGGGGGGTTGGTCGGAGGAAAAATGTCGCAAGTGCGTCTCAAGGCTACAATTTAGAATCTCTATCTGACCATCCATTTGATGATGGTATGCAAAAATCTACACTAGAGTGTGCTGTCATGTACCTTAAAGAGCTCCCGTCAGAACAAGCTCATGAAGTATATCACAGTAGTTGACCACCGAACGTGTGAATCATGCATGTGAACAATTTCTTGCACAAAACAACTTGTCACTGAATTTGTTGTGTAAGGTTGGTGTAGATATATAAAGTGGCTGTACTTAGGCTACAATTTAGAATCTCTATCTGACCATCCATTTGATGATGGTATGCAAAAATCAACACTAGAGTGTGCTGTCATGTACCTTAAAGAGCTCCCGTCAGAACAAGCTCATGAAGTATATCACAGTAGTTGACCACCGAACGTGTGAATCATGCATGTGAACAATTTCTTGCACAAAACAACTTGTCACTGAATTTGTTGTGTAAGGTTGGTGTAGATATATAAAGTGGCTGTACTTAGACAAGCGTTCCACCACCACTAGAATGTTGTGTGCTTGCCAGAGTGACTGGAGGCGGAGGGGATACTTCAGAGCCAGAACCACGACTGCCTAGGCGGGGATTGCTCGAGAGGAGAGAGCTACCAAAGTCTCTTACTCAAAACAAAGAATGAGAAAATAATTTCTTACTAACATTACAAGACTTAAAGGAGTCCTTAAATAGATGATACATGAGCATAAGAATAATTAAGGGCAGATCATAGTAACCTTATGAAACCTAAGATACGGACTGCAACATACAAGATAATAAAACATAATAACTAAAGACACATCAAAATGACTGGGCATGTAACCCATAACATCTCTTCTGCCGTGCAAAATGGTCAGACATGCACAAGACAGACGATGGATCTGCGGGTTTGGGTGCTCTCAACACGTTCCTCCAGAGTCCTTGTGCTGGTGGGTATGTAGGCCTCCTATGCCCACTGAAATCGACGATCAACCAATTTGGCTTTGATCATAACAATCACCAAGTACCGGGGTAAAGATGGCGATCAAACGCAGTCGACCGCGTAGCCCGACAGTTAAGATGGTGATCTGCATTTTAGGGGAGATTGTCAGGTGCGCCAGAAGAATCTGAAATTGTTCTAGATAGCCATCAATCAGCCCTGTCTTACGTAACGTCGTTAGAGCCCCTAGGGGTTTGCTACGAATCGGGGGGTCTAAAGCGCATGTTGTAGGACCGCTCGAAGTCGCACCAGATTGGTCCAGGATTGTCCTCCTGCAAATGGCCGAACGATAACTGCGTCGTATCGAGCATACGGAAGGAGGCCAGAGTGATTCATTCCGTCACCGGTGTTCACTGATGACAATAAAATTATTTGCATTTGGTGAGCTAGCATAAGATATCATTCTTGCCTTCATAGGTTGGAAAAGCCAACTTGGTGTAATGGGGCATGATGTTGGTGACTATCAGAATGACGGCGCAATCGTGATCATTAGATGGAGTGGTAACTATGAGCATGACGGTGGTCAACTCATTAAGCTTGTTGGTGAGTGTGGTCATATATGCCCGATAATATGCTTCGACCTCGAGCAAACGTCTCTTTATGGATTTCATGCATGTTTGCATAAAGTCTCTTATATAATCTAGTAGCGTGGGTGAGCCTCCCATAATGCTGAGGACAATTGACGGTAAAGCGGAAGTAGCGCGGGCTAAAGAGCGGGTGATTAGGAAGTTGGATTCCTTAGAGACAACTAAATTTGAGTTGCCTCGAGATCCACGATGCTTCCCAATGATGCCAACCAATTAGAAAATACCAATACCCCAAGTTCTGCAATTTAATTAATAATGTTGGTGATTAATTAATTAATTCCTTAGAAAACTTTTGAGTGCCTGCTACGTGAAAGACTTGTAACAAGTGCAGCACAGGACTGAGATTGTCCAAAAGGCAGGCGAATCTGGCTAATTTTGCGTTCTTGATGAAGGGAAGGACAACGACTCGAGGAGTTTGAAGGCGTGGGCTGCTCCCTTGCATTCGTTCAGGAGAATTGCACGGGATCTTGTAGAGGCAGAAATGATAGAAAGCGTTATTGGTTTGATGTGGTTGTTGGTGTCGAAGGCTGTGTTGGAAAGTAGGATGTGCGTTAGGCTAGAAGGTGGCGGCTTGATGCAGAAGCAGGATTGAGCTTCGTTTGTCTGAAGCATTGCTGGAAAAGGCAGGCGTCTCTGGCTAATTTTGCGTTATTGATGAAGGAAAGGACGGCGACTCGAGGAGTTTGAAGGCGTGGGCTGCTCCCTTGCATTCGTTCATGAGAATTGCGCGGGATCTGGTAGAGGCAGAAATGGTGAATGGCGTTATTGGTTTGATGTGGTTGTGGGTGCAGAAGGCTGCGTTGGAAAGTAGGATGTGCGTAAGGCTGGAAGGTGGCGGTTCGATGCAGAAGCAGGATTGAGCTTCGTTCGTCTAGAGCATCGCTGGAAATGATGATGCAGAGCTTGCTGGAAGTGTTCCAGTTGGGTTCGTCGCTAGAAATGATGATGCAGAGCTTGCTGGAAGCATTCCAGGCAGGTTCGTCGCTGGAAACGATGATGCAGAACTTGCTAGAAGCTTAGTAATCAATGCTGAAGCGTTGTAATCCGCGGCAGGTGCGACCTCTGGAAGGAGACGACGCAGAAGATTAGGGTTTGACGTCGAGTTGCGTCCGTGTGCGTCGACGAAAGATGACAATGGCTAGGTTGATGATAGTGGATTCAACAAAGAGGAGGATCGAAGGAGCTTTGATACAAAGTTGTTGTGTGCTCGCTGGAGGAGTGACGAGAGGTGGAGGGTATACGTTGGAGCCAAAAATGCAACTGCCTCGGCAGAGCTTGCTTGGGAGATGAGATCTACCAAAATCTCTTACTCAAGCCAAAGAATAAGAAAATAACTTCTTGATAACATTACAAGACCCAAGAGGTCCTTTAAATAGAGGATATAAGGGCATATGAGTAATTAAGTACACATCACAGTAGCCTAATGAAACCTAAGAAAGACATGGACTACGCCATACAAGATAATAAAACATAATAAGTAAAGACACATCAAACTAACTGGGCACGTATCCCATAACAAGACTTAGGAAGTTGCGTAATGAAGTCCATTACATTGTCTTTCCAGATGGACTCGGGCATGGGTAGTGGGTTGAGAAACCCGACATGTGTCATGACCTCATACTTGTCCTTTTGGCATATTTGACATTAGGCGATAAACATAAATTGCTGAATATTCATCATCACGTTCCGCTAATAGAGGGTGACAATCTTGACAACAACACTCATGCCTTTATCCCACTATAGTGGGGTTGGCTATATATATAGAGGGTGACAACTAAATGGATAAATTTGCAGAGATCCTCGCATGCCAGTCAGAAATAGTCTAATGGAACTCATGCAACAAATGGGGAACCCAGTTGGAGCTATCAACCACCATATGCGGTCCTTGTAATGGAGTCAGTGGCGCATTAGTTGAAAGGATATGTTTGACGTTAGATCAATGGGGAGGTCTATGGTGATGACAACATAAAAGCTGACTGCAGTCCATCTCAACCAAGATATTATCAACATCTTACCAGTGCTAATGAGAGATCACACAGAGTGCATTCATTTTGCATACGGGACAATGAATCAGTAGTGGCATGGAAATGCCATCTTTATGCTCTACAAAAATATACCCAAACAATTATCACAATTCACGCTAATACTTTTGGACCATTAAGTAGTATCCAAGGAGATATGGCCGTATCTCCTAACTTGTTATCTTAGATGGACTTGGCCAAGAACTTGGCAAATCAAGCCTTGTTGAAGTAGGCTTGCCATCGACCTTCTTGTATCAACACCATGCGAAATTCCAACATAGAAACGTCGCACTTGATGACAAAGGGTCTGGAAAAGTCTACCATAAACCATGGGAGGTAACCTAAGGCCTGTTGTAGGGCTAAGAAAGCTGCATGGGCCTTCGACGTCCAATGGATTTTGGAGATGGACTCCTTGTGAAGTAGTTCTGTGAGTGAATAAGCGAGATCATCGTTATGGTGGATGAACATAGTAACATGCCAACTCGAGGAAGCCATGCACATGGATCAACATAGGGTTTATCCACTCCAAAACAATTTAGTCCTTAGCAATGTCCATACCCTGAGATGATGTGTCCAAGGTACTTGATTTTCAGCTCCCCAAACAGACATTTATTTTGTTTGACAGAATTGTTGAGAGCCAAAAGATCCAAGACCACGCACAAGTGCCTAAAATGGTTCTACAAAGACGAATTGTATATAAGAATGTCATAAAAAATAAATGCAATTTTACAGAGATGAAGTGGAAAAATGGCACTCATGGTGGACTTGAATATAGGAGAATTAGTTCTCATAATAGCCGCAGGGTGTCCAATTTTTTTTTCTTTCCATGCCATTTAGATTGACTTGGATTTGATGACATAAGGCTCGGAGGTTTAGTTTGGAGAAAAAATGTTGGAGCACTAGTGTTGACATATGTACTGGGTACGGGTATGGGTACTAGGTACATTACATTCTTGTATGGTGGTACAACAAAAACTGGGATTGGATATGTCAGAATATAACATAAATAAGAACTATATGTATACATACACACTTTTTAAAAAGAGATACTGAAATGTATGCAACTTAATCAAAATTCATATTGAACAATTACAATCACAATCACTTTAAAGCATATACTTCTCAAATACTAGTAAACAAACACAACCCATATTTAAGTCATTGTCTGTACTTTCAGCCATAAGAAGAAACTTAAACTTAAGAAATACTAACAATTTATTCATCTTTCTCTACATTTTTAGTGATTAATGTATTTTACATACCCCGTTCATAAAAAAAACAAGCCCACAATACTAACAGTACCAACACCATCAAAAGGATTTTCCTATGTATCAAGTCCAATAGCTAATATGCTACTTGGGGATTAGGAGCATCATGCACATACGGGCCGCTTAGTGTCTATTTTCATTGAAAACAATTATAGGGTCTTCATCAGGGTGATCATGGCTGGCTTATGTGTCCAGGGAACTATTTTAGTATTTCCATGATTTTTATTTTGTTAGAGCGGTTCTTATTATTTTTGGTATGCACAAGGATCGAGAAATTTAGGTCATTCATTTCATTTTTCTAATTCAAGATTTCTTTAAAGTTTAAATTAATAATTATATGAGATTATGTAGAGGCATCATGTAGTTGGAAACCTTTAGACCACACGGCCGTGTCTTTATTCTAGAATTTAGACGCGCCAATACTGAAGCCGACACCATCTCTTCTTCTTAGTGTTGACATCAGCAAACCACCTGCCTGCCACCTTCAATCACGTCGACTTCCCACCATAACCTCCTCTACTTGCTCAATGAAGATGAAAACTCTACTTGCCATTTGTCCCAATGTTTCCTCAAATTCTGTAAACCTAGCCCACCCGTCCAACCACACTTCAGCCCCTCCACCACTTTAACCACTTAGCCTCCCCCCATCCCATCAACCATCAACTCCACCGACCTCCCACTATCATCACCGTTCACATGAGGCGATGGAAAGCTTCGCGGAAAATCACCATTCAACAAAACTCCAAATCGCCCAAAATTTCAAAAAAAATTCATATATACTTCTTTGCAGCTTCACCTTAGTACCTATTCTTCACTCTTGCTACCTCTTGGTTCCGCCAATTATACTATCTTCACATTTGATAACTACTCACTGAGTTGTACTTTTTAATTTCAGATTTCTTTACATGTTTTAAATTTATCTATAATTGTTTGTGTGTTCTGGTGTATAGCTTCTAGACCTTCCTTTCAGGATATTTGCGGGTTTATTCGCTATTATTTGTGAGCCTCATTTGAAATATTTACAATCAAGTGTGGTGGTTTGTGTAAGTCCTAAAATATTCTGACATAATTAATTAGATAACATTGCCCGTTTATTCACGTAAGCATCATGTGTTAGGTCATCATTCCCATAGCCTTATTCTATGTTAGTGTATTAGAGTCTCAAATTTAAGTTATGTTTATCCTTCGTAGTGGTAAGGCCTATATGATATCCATTCAAGTTCCAGTAACACAGATACCCAATCAACTTGTTTTAATATTAAGATGTTGAATGGAAATTTTGGAAGCCCATATTAAATAGATTCAATCACATAGTTAAATGCTTTGACAGCCTGATTACCTATTAGGAGTTTTAACCAAGAGAGTCTATGAGTTACAGATGCTTAGCAATTTGAGTCTGGTCACCCCATCTTGGCGAGACCCTAGCCGCCCCCTTCCTAAACAATTATGCGAGATTTGTGATTTAATGATCATTATGACCATTCTTTTAGGAATCCTCTGCCTAGAGATCATCTTTTCCCATTAATATTTCAATTAAAATTCCCATTCTTGTCTCTGCCTGCAAAAATTATATAACAAGGTGCTTGTAATGTGTTCTTTGTTGAAACCGATTTTTCTCGTTCTCTTGTGGAGTTCGACCCTTGGGGAAGGGGTGACCTCACACCTACTACACCTAAGAGAGCGTCACGGACCAAAGGACCAAGAAACTAGAAACAGACCCACGGCTCTAGCGCGGGGAGGTCCCACCTCACACCCGGAAGGCTACCTGAGCACTTCCCCTCCCTAGCCATGCTTGAGCTAGGGTGCCTTGAGGAGCTCTCTCTCTACTCTACCGAGGAGCTAAGGGAGGAGGAGGCTAAGAAGAATGTGTCCCCCAAAGGCACCCAAGGGGGTCTATTTATAGTTTTTCCAAGGGTCCTGGGCCAGAAATGACCAAAGTACCCCTACGGCCAAAAGGCCTCGGGGCCAATAGGGAACCGCCACGCCGGGGGGTAAAGGGGGAATTCCCCCCCCCCCCCCCCCCCCCCCCCCCCCCGAGGGCAAGAAGGTAAAACTGCAGCGGGGCAAGGGCGAGACCGCGGCCTCCGACCGGTCTCGCCCCGCCAGGCCGCCAAGCAGAAGAGGCGGAGGCGAGACCCTGGTCCCCGGCCGGTCTCGCCCCGCTAGGCCGCCGAGCTGGAAGAGGCGGGGGCGAGACCGACCGGCCCCCGACCGACCCTGGCCCCCGCTGGAAGAGGCGGGGCGAGACCCTGGCACGCGAGACACGGCGGCCGCCCCGCTAGGCCGCCGAGCTGGAAGAGGCGGGGGCGAGACCCTGGCCCCCGGCGAGTCTCGCCCCGCTAGGCCGCCGAGCTGGAAGAGGCGGGGGCGAGACCCTGGCCCCCGCCGGTCTCGCCCCGCTAGGCCGCCGAGTTGGAAGAGGCCGGGGCGAGACCCTGGCCCCCGGCCGGTCTCGCCCCGCTAGGCCGCCGAGCTGGAAGAGGCGGGGGCGAGACCCTGGAAGAGGCGGGGGCGGCCCCCGGCCGGTCTCGCCCCGCTAGGCCGCCGAGCTGGAAGAGGCGGGGGCGAGACCCTGGCCCCCGGCCGGTCTCGCCCCGCTAGGCCGCCGAGTTGGAAGAGGCGGGGGGGCGAGACCCTGGCCCCCGGCCGGTCTCGCCCCGCTAGGCCGCCGAGCTGGAAGAGGCGGGGGCGAGACCCTGGCCCCCGGCCGGTCTCTCGCCCCGCTAGGCCGCCGAGCTGGAAGAGGCGGGGGCGAGACCCTGGCCCCCGACCGGTCTCGCCCCGCTAGGCCGCCGAGTTGGAAGAGGCGGGGGCGAGACCCTGGCCCCCGGCCGGTCTCGCCCCGCTAGGCCGCCGAGCTGGAAGAGGCGGGGGCGAGAGCGCCTGGCCCCCGACCGGTCTCGCCCCGCTAGGCCGCCGAGCTGGAAGAGGCAGGGGCGAGACCCCGGCCCCCGACCGGTCTCGCCCTGCTAGGCCGCCGAGCTGGAAGAGGCGGGGGCGAGACCCTGGCCCCCGACCGGTCTCGCCCCGCTAGGCCGCCGAGCTGGAAGAGGCGGGGGCGAGACCCAGGCCCCCGGCCGGTCTCGCCCCGCTAGGCCGCCGAGCTGGAAGAGGCGGGGGCGAGACCCTGGCCCCCGGCCGGTCTCGCCCCGCTAGGCCGCCGAGCTGGAAGAGGCGGGGGCGAGACCCAGGCCCCCGGCCGGTCTCGCCCCGCTAGGCCGCCGAGCTGGAAGAGGCGGGGGCGAGACCCTGGCCCCGGCCGGTCTCGCCCCGCTAGGCCGCCGAGTTGGAAGAGGCGGGGGCGAGACCCTGGCCCCCGGCCGGTCTCGCCCCGCTAGGCCGCCGAGCTGGAAGAGGCGGGGGCGAGACCCTGGCCCCCGGCCGGTCTCGCCCCGCTAGGCCGCCGAGCTGGGGCGGCCTGCGACCTGGCGGTCCTGAGGCGGTTTGCGGCGGCTTGCCAAGAGCGCCTTGGGGGGAGAAATATTTTCTCCCCCTACTAGTATGTCTTTCAAGTTCACCAAAATTGGCCCCTTGGAGTGCAAAACTCCCAAAAAGCTTAAAAACTTGCTTACCTTGTTTTGGGCCACTCTTCGCGAATACGGGGTTGTACACAATCCCCGCTCTTTTCGAGGTTTGGCACAAGCTCGGAAAGAAACATCCAACCCAACGTATTCGCGGAGTGTAACTTCCCCTCGGGTCAACCTGCCATGCCAGCTATGGGAGCCTGGATGGCGAGACCTCCTCTGGGTGAAAACACTTAGCCTCCCCGAGGGGTCAACCTGTCAAGCCAGCTGATGGGAGCCTGGGTGACGAGACAGCCTCGGGGTAAGGGACTTAGCCTCCACGAGAGATCAACCAGCCCAGCCAGCTAGTGGGAGCCTGACAGCGGAATCCATCTCGGAGCTAAGGGGCTTAGCCTCCACGAGAGATCAACCTGCCCTGCCAGCTAGTGGGAGCCTGGCAGCGGAATCCATCTCGGAGCTAAGGGGCTTAGCCTCCACGAGAGATCAACCTGCCCTGCCAGCTAGTGAGAGCCTGGCAGCGGAATCCATCTCGGAGCTAAGGGGCTTAGCCTCCACGAGAGATCAACCTGCCCTGCCAGCTAGTGAGAGCCTGGCAGCGGAATCCATCTCGGAGCTAAGGGGCTTAGCCTCCACGAGAGATCAACCTGCCCTGCCAGCTAGTGGGAGCCTGGCAGCGGAATCCATCTCGGAGCTAAGGGGCTTAGCCTCCACGAGAGATCAAATCTGCCCTGCCAGCTAGTGAGAGCCTGACAGCGGAATCCATCTCGGAGCTAAGGGGCTTAGCCTCCACGAGAGATCAACCTGCCCTGCCAGCTAGTGGGAGCCTGGCAGCGGAATCCATCTCGGAGCTAAGGGGCTTAGCCTCCACGAGAGATCAACCTGCCCTGCCAGCTAGTGAGAGCCTGGCAGCGGAATCCATCTCGGAGCTAAGGGGCTAGCCTCCACGAGAGATCAACCTGCCCTGCCAGCTAGTGAGAGCCTGGCAGCGGAATCCATCTCGGAGCTAAGGGGCTTAGCCTCCACGAGAGATCAACCTGCCTGCCAGCTAGTGGGAGCCTGGCAGCGGAATCCATCTCGGAGCTAAGGGGCTTAGCCATGGAACACAAATATTTTTCGGTGGTTTTTTACCATTAATCATAGCCAATACAACGCAAGCTAAGTTTCATTACAAAAAAGATGATTCACTTCTCTCTTACCTCCCTCTTCCCCCGTGAATCATCCGATCCTTCCCCGGGTGCCCACATCAACCCTGTCCTCACATCTATCCTCTGCTGCCTCGGGTCGGACTTCTTCAATCCGCACCGGGTCTTGCGCTTGTTGAGGCTGATGAGGTTGCGGTGCTGGAGCTCTTGTCCTTCTCATTCCAGAAATTCGGGGCAAGTAGATGTCGCGTGGCCCTCCTCCTGGTGGAACTCACAGTAGGGTAACTCCACTCTAACTCTTTTCCTTCCCGTGCGGTTCCTCCTCTCCCTTCGACCAATTTCCATCGCTTGCTGTGGTGGGGGTAGGAGTTGCCTAGGGCTTGCCTCTGGAAGTTGAACCTTCCTTGGCCCCCATGAAAGTTTCCCCCTCCTTGGATGAGAGCTCTTCTGGACCTTGGGCAGGTCCTCCTTGCTGCCTCCAGCCTGGTTCCGGACCCTCCTGTCCTTGGAACCCCTGAACTCTGTGATCCTCTCTCCTTCTTCCTTCCTGATGCCTTGAGCCACCCTGCTCCTTTTCCTCTGTCTCTGTCAGCTTGCCAACTTCTTGACAAACGCCGGGTGGCCGCCTCCATGGCTATCTCCTCTGCCGCCCTTTCCATCAGCTCCTCGAAGGAAAGGGGGGCCTTCCGGGTCAAGCTCATCTTGAAGAAGCCCTCCTTCAGCCCAACAGTGAAGGCCATCTGGAGAGCATACCCTGGCATCTCCTGGACCTCCAAGATCTCCTCTTGGAACCTGTCAACGTAGCGGGCCAGCGACTCCTCGGCCCCCTGCCTTATCAAGAAGATGGACTCAGGATTCCTCTTCCGCTTCTTGGAGGTGGAGAAGCGGAGCTGGAAGCTTCGGCTCAAGTCCTCGAACCCATAGATCGACCTCGGAGGGAGTTGATGGAACCAATCCCTTGCCTTCTCCTTCAGCGTGATCGCAAAGAGGCGACACTTGAAGGCATCCGTCATCGGCCTGATGGAGACGGCATCCTCGAACCATTGCAGATGCTGGACGGGGTCATCCTTCCCCGAATAGTAAGCCATGTCTGGCTCTCTGAACCCTCGGGAACGGGAGCTGAGATGATCAGCTCGCTGAAGGGTGACCCCCTAAGGGGTGGTCTCGCCACCTCCGCTCGCGCGGCCTGCTCGCCTGGGAGGTTGGCACTCGCCGGGCTAGAGAACAACTCTCGGCCGGTGAGGTCTCGCTCGACCCCATCGCCCATCCTCTCCTTCCCTGGCCTTCTTCCTGGTGCACTTCCTACTCCCCCTGCTGGGGTCATCTCGCCTGGACCCCTGGGAGTCGACTCGTCGAGGGGGGGAGCTAGCTCCTGGGGGTCGGGGTGGAGCTGCCACCCTGAGGAGCAATGCTTCGCAGCATCTCCATGATACCCTGGATGGAGGCCATGAACTCTTGCCTCTCCACAAAGGGTCCCGGGGTGGGGAGCTCGCCGAGGTCGTCACTACCTCCCTGACCTCCTGTCATGACACCCTCTCGAGATCTTCTGTGCTGGTCACTCTCCACGCTCACCGCACCAAAATGTTGAAACCGATTTCTCGGTCTCTTGTGGAGTTCGACCTTGGGGAAGGGGTGACCTCACACCTACTACACCTAAGAGAGCGTCACGGACCAAAGGACCAAGAAACTAGAAACAGACCCACGGCTCTAGCGCGGAGGTCCCACCTCACACCCGGAAGGCTACCTGAGCACTTCCCCTCCCTAGCCAATGCTTGAGCTAGGGTGCCTTGAGGAGCTCTCTCTCTACTCTACCGAGGAGCTAAGGATGGGAGGAGGAGGCTAAGAAGAATGTGTCCCCCAAAGGCACCCAAGGGGGTCTATTTATAGTTTTCCAAGGGTCCTGGGCCAGAAATGACCAAAGTACCCCTACGGCCAAAGGCCTCGGGCCAATAGGGAACACCACGCGGGGGGGTAAGGGGGAATTCCCCCCCCCCCCCCGAGGGCAAGAAGGTAAAACTGCAGCGGGGCAAGGGCGAGACCGCGGCCCTCCGACCGGTCTCGCCCCGCCAGGGGCCGCCAAGCAAGAAG